>CAOLHI010004326.1:0-122568 GCA_948474755.1 Ctenosaura bakeri | reverse complement strand
TTCTGTTGTTCCAGAGATTAGGACACAGAGAAATGGATTCAAACTACAGGAAAAGAGATTTTACCTAAACATTAGGAAGAACTTTGGCAGTAGAATATGCTGACTAGAGTGTGGTGGAGCAGAGGCTGGATGACCATCTGTTGGAAGTGCTTTGACTGTGTGTTCCTGCATTGCAGGGGCTTGGACTGGATGACTGTTGTGGCCTTTTCCAACTTTATGATTCTATGATTATATTTCAATATATGATAGCTTGGGATGCATGGGTAATACTGCCCCACATCAATATGTTGTAGTTTTGATGTTTCCACACCTACCAACACACTAGGAATTTCTTAAATGTTTCATTTGAATGGGAAACTCAAAATGTCTTTCCTATGTTGTTCCTGTTAAAATTCAGTGGCCACTTTGTTAAATTTTGAATTCATCATTGCACCTGTGAAATGTCTTCATTTTGGCTAATTGTATTTCACAGCATTAGACTTCTACCAACATCAGTCCTTCGTTCTTTTCAGCAGATCCCTCTCCCCCATCTTTTCTATGCACTGTTTCATCTCTCCTGGCTTTTTCTGTACGTTCAGCTTCCTAGTCTTTTCCCGGTCAGACTTTCAAAATTTTTACTGAAAGATTTTTTCCCCACTCACTATCCATTCGATTTACTCTATAAATAATTAACATGTGACCTATTTTGTTTATTGTTGTTGTTATGTGGCTTCAACTCTAACTTGTGGTGACCCTCTTCTGGGTTTTCTTGGCAAGTTTTATTTCAAGAAGGTTTGCCGTTGTCTTCCTATCAGGCTGGGGGAATGTGACTTCTCAAGGTCAGGCGGTGGGTTTCCATGGACAGTTTGACCCTAATCTCCCAGAGTCCTATTCCAACACTCAAATTACTATACCATGCTGGTTCTCCCATATTCTACTGCCTGTATAAAATTAGAAAATAAGGAATTGCTTAGCTGTAACTGTAGTTCCAGCAGTCATCTTGAACTCTAGCCTGCAGACAGTCATGACTGAAACATTCTAGAGCTGATTAGCTTTTTCCCAGAAATCAATCCCTACTCTTCTACATGCATGTCTGGGTGTACCCAAATGGCTCTTCCATCATGTCCAATGCCCACTGCCAGAGATTTAAGGAAGCCAAGGCATGAGAAGGAGGTGAGTTCATAGACTGTAACTTGAAGAGGCACAGTTACAGGTAAACAAAGTGCTGGTGCTTTCATGGGCTCTGTGACTCATATACATAATTAGTTGGGTATCTTACCAGAGGAAGGAAAGATATAATGCTGGAAAGAGGACAAAGCTGTCCTGAGCCCTTTTTGCACCTTACCTCGTCGCGGCAGTGGGGAGCGGCACTCGCATGAGCAGCCACTCGCACGAGCTGCTCACGACAGCCCTTTTTGCCTCCCTCATCAGTTTCCTTGTAGCGTGACCGTCGCACTTGCGACCCGCCCCTTCCTTCCGCAGCGCAGTCTGGGAGGTGTAGGCTACGCTGGGGGAAGGAAGCGCGACCAGGCTGGCTTGCCAACACACCACACACAGGTAAGTGCGTGAGGGCCCCGCGAGCATTGAGTGAGCGTGCAGTATTTTCGGCTTAAAGCTGAAAATCAAAAAATGCACGTGCGCCTTGCTTTAGTCTCATGAGCATCGCGTGAGTGGGAGTGCATCATATGGAGCAACGCTCCCATTCACACGATGCTCAAGGGGCGCCTGCGAAAAAAAAAAAAAAGCATGTAAAAAGGGCCTGTCTCAATGAAGATGTGCCTTGGTCCAAGTATCCAACCTTCAGTACATCATAAAAGTGGATTGTTGAGACCATGTAGTGGCTTTTAATAAGTCTGGGAAAATCAAACATTGTGATAGTGCCATTCAGGTAGCCAAAGTTATCAGTGAATCAGCTCACAGTGGAACTAGGACAGGCAGTTTTGCTATATTGTATGCCAAGGTATGTTGTTGTTATTATCTTTTTTTCTACCCCACTTTTCTCCCTGAGGGGACTCAAAGCGGCTTACACACTTAAAGGAAGCATAGTTAAAACTGTGATATACAAAAAGTTAAAACACACATTAAACAACAATAATGATTAAAATAATGTTAAAATACATATTAAAAACAGCATACAAATAGCAATTAAAATAACCAGCACAGTTCTATATACAAATTACATATTAAATATTAAATGCCTGCTGGAATGAGAAGGTAGGCAGGGAAGGTGCCAGTCTGGCCTCTTTGGGCAGGGAGTTCTAGAGCCTGCGAGCAGCCACTGAGAAGGCCCTCTCCCTTGTTCCCACCAAATGCACCTGTGAAGGTAGTGGGATAGGGAGAAGGGCTTCTCCAGCAGATTTCAGTGCCCAGGCTGGTTCACAGGGGAGAATACAGTCCTTCACCAGCATTTTGAATTGTGCCCAGAAACAGATGGGTAGCCAGTGGAGCTGTTGCAGCAGGGGTGTTGTGTGTTCCCTGTAACCAGCTCCAGTTAACAACTGGGCTGCAGCTCTTTGGACCAGCTGAAGTTTCCAAGCACTCTTCAAAGGCAGCCCCATGTAGAGCACGTTACAATAATCCTACTGGGATGTAGCCAAGGCATGTGTTACATGGCCAGGTCTGACATCTCAAGGAATGGGCGCAGCTGGTGCACAAGCCTTAATTATGCAAATACACTCCTGGCTACTGCTGAGACCTGGGCTTCCAGGCTCAGAGTTGAATCCAGGAACACTCCCAAGCTGTGAATCTATGTCTTAAGAGGGAATGTAATCCCGTCTAACACAGGCTGAATCCCTATTCCCTGATCTGCCTTTCTACCGACCAGGAGCACCTCTGTCTTGTCTGGATTAAGTTTCAATTTGTTTGCCCTCATCCAGTCCATTACTGACGTCAGGCACTGGTTTAGGACCAAAACAGCTTCCTTGGCTTGTGGTGGGAAGGAGTTATAAAGTTGGGCATCATCCACTGATGACACGAACTCCAAAACTTCGGACAACCTCTCCCAGTGGTTTCATGTAGATGTTAAATAGCATGGGGGACAAGACTGAACTCTGAGGGACTCCACAAGCCAAAGGGCAGGTCATACAGGAGTCCCCCAGCACCACCTTCTGGGTTTGGCCTTCCAGGAAAGAATGGAGCCACTGTAAAACAGTGCCCCCAAGTCCCATCCTCGCAAGGCAACCCAGAAGAATACCAAGGTCAATGGTATTGAAAGCCACTGAGAGGTCCAGCAGAACCAACAGGGACACACTCCTCCTGTGTGGTTCCCAGTGTAGGTCATCCACCAAGGAGATCAAAGCCATCTCAGTCCCCTAGCCAGGCCTGAAACCAGATTGAAATAGATCTAGATAATCCGTTTCATCCAGAAACCCTTGGAACTGAGAGGCCACCAAACGCTCCAGAATGTTGCCCAGAAATAGAGACAGGCCAGTAATTATCCGAAATGGTGGGATCAAGGGATGCCTTTTTTAGTAGTGGTTTTATAATAGCCTCCTTGAGACAAACTGGAATTTTACCTCGTCTCAAGGAGGAAATAACTACATCCTCTACCCACTTGGCTAGTCCCCCTCTAGCTTTTTTAATAAGACAGCAAAGGCAAGGATCTAGCACACATGTGGTGGCTCTCATGTCTCTAAGGATCCTGTCCACATCCTCGGGCTGCACAAATTGATAAGTATCCATTATCACTGGATAAGCAGAGGCCAGAGTTACATCTACAGGATCTATATCAATCGTGGCATCCAAGTCAGAGCAGATCCAGGTGATTTTATCTGCAAAGTGCCAGGCAAATTCTTCACAGCAGGCCTACTGGTCTAGATTTACCTCTCTGAGTATAAAAGACCTCTGGCCATTCAAAACAGCTCTGCCAGCCAGCTCTCTGCCGACACAACAGAGACAGAAAAGAATTTTGACTTTGCTGCCTCTATTGCCACAGAATAGGCTTTCAAATAAGTTCTAGCCTGTGTACTGTCGGATGCGTTCCAAGTTTTCCGCCAACGTCACTCTGGTTGCCTTTTCACATGTTTCATCAGCAGCAGCTTCCTGGAAAACCAGGGGGATGGTTTGGCTCCTGTATGTGAGAAGGGACACCTGGGAGTGATCATGTCTACCACCCAGGTCATTTCTGTACTCCAGAGGTCAACCAGGACTTCGACATGTTATCCACAATCCATCTAAAGAAACACTATAGAAACAGGTAAGATCCACTTGGTCTCACCTGTTTTTACAGTGCTGGCAGACCTCTGGAATACAGACCCCACATGGGGTCTCCATAGCAGAGGAAAATGTTGTGTCCAGGGCAGAGCAGACAATTAATCAACAAGTGGCAGAGCACGTCTTACTCTCAAGGCAAGAGTGGGAAAATGTCCAAACAGAATTCAGGTTCTGGAGCAAACAAATCCAAATCACAAATCCATGTCATAGTCAAACAGGCAGAGGTTCAAGGTGATACAGATAGAAGAGAACACAACACAGGGCTTCATGACTAGAAAGATCAGTTGCTGACCCTGAAAGGAAAGGTCCAGCTGAAAGCCTTTTTAACTTACTGATGGTGTTGCCACAGGTGTTCCTTCATTAGGGTTCATTTGTTACTTAAACACACTGAGCGGCACAACCCCTCTTTCTGATATCATCTTTCTTGTACAGTAAGTGTCTGTTTTGTCTCATTCTCTGATATTTGTTCCCCTTGCTCAGCTCCTTGCTGTTGTTTGTTATCTTCTTCTGAGCCAGCTTCTGGGGAAACTCCTGCCCCTGGAAACATCTGCCTCAGATTCAGAATCCTCCTCCTCACAGCCAGGGTCTCCAAGGCAGAGCTTGACAGAAAAGTCTTGAGGAATGATGCAAGCAAGAGTGTAAGTCAACACAGAATGCCAACATTGAATGTCAACATCTGGAGAATGCAATGACAGTTCCAAGTAGAGAGAAAGGTTTCTACATGAAGATAGGTAGACCTATATACTCCTCCAAATGGAATGCTGGAACCTTGGAGTATAATCCTTTGAATTTTAAAACTGGTACATTTGAACTTATAACAGCAATGTGTGAAATGCTTAAGGGAGGCTCCTACTATGCAGTGAATGTTTATGTGCCTGAAAATGAAGGTTGAAGCTGAATAAATTCAAGGTGCATGTGATAGATCCTGCCTCCAATCTGTGTTAAGAGGCCTGGGTGAATCAGTAGCTAGCCTGTGGAAAGCCTTGTGATAAAGGAAAAGGAGAATGATGAACCAAGGTTGTTTGGGTCACTTCAGGATGTCATGGATGCAGTTTGCCCACTTGTCTCTGATCTTGAACAGTACATTCATGATTGATGGAAAGAAAAGGAGTAAGCAGAGGAGTTCCCTTCTCAGTCATGAAGGAAAGGATTGCTGGAGGAGACACGTCTCACACCCACCTGGCTACAGAGGATCCTGCACTTCCTGCTGTAGCAGGTTACAAGCACATTCATATGTGGAGTGTCCTAGTAGCTAGAATACCTCAGATGAGTGACCTCCACATACCTGCTGGAGGAGTCCATGAAGATGTTGGCCTTTCCTACAAGACAGATAGTGACTAGGGTCATTCTCTTTGGAATAACCAGTTTCACAGGTCCAATAACAGCCAAAGGACACTCATAATCTGATGCATACTTGCTTGTTTACATAGAACATCATGGTGATGTTGTCTTGGAGAACGCAGCACTATATGTTTGTATATGTATCACTTGAAAACTGAAAGGGCTTTATGGCTACCAGACTCTAACACATGTATGTATAAAGTGTGTTCTTCCAGAAGATACCTGTTGTGAATGTAAAAATCCTTTGAATGGACTTCTCAGCCCAGGAAAGAGACATCTGCTGTCAGTGTTGTGTATCAGACAGGCCAGGCAGCTTGGCAGAGGCCTCAAGAGAGAGTAGCAATTTGTAGGATTAGGGCTCTTACTCATGGCAGAGAGAGAGAGAGCAATCCAAATCAAGTCTGAGTCAGAGCCAAAAGTCCAGAGTTCTGAGATATCAAATCCAAACCAGAATCATAGTCACATGGCAGGTGAAGGTCCAACTGGAGACAGAGTTCTTGGTGAGGAAGCAAGAGACAGACACAAGGTTTCAACCACTGAGAAGAATAGTTGTTGACCCTCATGACAGAAGCCAGATGTTTCTCATTTATAGTCTAGAGGTGTCAATGCAGGTGTTTTCTCATTAGGGCTTGTTTGGTACATAAATGAGCTGAACGCCTGAGTCCTTCTTTCTCTTGCCTTCATTCTGCCAAGGTAGGTACATTTGCTGATTCTTCCTCTGACTCAAGTTGCTGCTGGTCATTCTGTTCCCCTTGGTCTATCCCCTGTTGTTGCTGGCCCTTTTGTCCCTCCTGCTCTGGCTCCTGCTGCTGTTGGCTGTTCTGTTCCTCTGCCTCTGAATCAGAACTCTCCATCTGACTGTCAGGGTCTCTGGGCAGGGCACGACAGTCAGCATGAGAGAGGAGTGAGACTGATAGAAGGATATACCTTCAATTATACTTGGGAGGAACGTCCACCACAATAACTGCTTCCTGTGAATAACTGCTTCCTGTGTTGACTGATTGTTTTGTCAATTGATTACAACAAGTAGTTGCCTGTTGATCACTTATCAGCACTGAGTTTGGAACTGAGAAAGTTGCAACTAATGGGACCAGAGCAGTATCCAGTATTGTTGATATAGTAGTATGACTGAGAAATCAAAACAGTGGTGGACAATGAAGTCATAATAACCAGCTCAATGGAGGCAGATTGCATCATGCCCCTACAGTGTTGTTCTGTTATAACAGTGACTAGAGGAAGCTGATGAAGCACATGGATTGAAGGAGCTATGTGCAAGGTGATTAGTGGAAGTATTCAAAATATAGCAGTAGCTTGTGCCATCAGTTTCTTATAATGGTATGGTGATGGAGATATGTTAAGAATAGTGAGAATATTTGGCAAAATCCTGGATGATCACTATGTGCTACATAGCACTGTAGCCACACCCCCTCCTCCAACTCCACTTACCAGTAAGCAGCAGCTGGGATTGATGGGGATCTGTTCCCCACCAATTAAAATGTGACTGCATGATGTCCCCACTCCTATCTGTGAGTGATCTCTGGCAAGATAGGAAGAAAAAATACTCCTGTCTTCCTCATATCAGAGATCACTTGGAGCCAAGGTGGCTATTGATACTAAATAATTTGATGTGGGAGGATTGGCAACAGAAGCTGTATGTGCCAACAACTTGGACTGATGTTCTAATTCCTTTGATAAAAATGGGCTTTTATGTATAGAAACGTGGAAAGAGGCTGATTCTTCACTATGACATTAGCAATCCAGAGATAGTTTCCCTATAAATGGATCTAGAATGCGATTGTGAAGACCAGTCTCAGAAAACCCTTACAAATAGTGGAGGGACAGTAAGCAGCTGGTTTCCTATTAGTGACTTAGGCATGCGTAAGTCCTTTCTTGGACAGAGCACAGGGGGTTGTTCACTTGGCCTTGCGCTCCATCCAAAAACTTTCTATGCTCAGCAGCTGTCAAGCCCTGGATTGGGACTACTGCTCCTTCTTACCAGAGGGAAGGGGAAGGAGAATGGCATATGATTCAGACTGGAAAGATTTGGCTGTTCTGAGCTCCTGAGGGAAGGAAAAGGTCCCTGCACTCCATTTCAAGAGTGCAACCTTATTTCTTTTCCCTCAACCAGCTGCTTCTTTATTATCTGAATTGCCTCTCCCTTACCTTCCTTATTTGTTGGTAAGCAACAACAGCAGTAGTCTTTCTTGGGGACTTACAGCTGCCAGTGCTGAAAAGATGCAGAACTATGCAAGCAGAGCTATGAGCATGGGTAGGATCTTGGTCATTACGTTCCTCTCCAAGGCATAACTTTCAAGACACCGTACATCTTTTCGGGGAAAACAGAAGAAACGTTCCTGTTTGTTGCTCTATCTGTTGCAAAAGTTCTCAGTTGTTTTTTTTAAACCAGCTGATGTTTCCCTTTTCATGGACCATTCAGAGAAATTCCCAGCACAAACAGAACTATTGTATTCCTACTTAAAAGGCTCTGTCCTTTTTATTTCAGGGTAAATTGTAGCAAAAATTCCATGTTCTGCTAGTTTTGATTAAAGACATTTTATTTTTCTGCTCTGGTTAGGAGGGAGAACACAAGTTGTTTATGACCAAACAGTAAGATTTTTGGAACATTGTATCTTTAAAAGCAAAGGCATGCCTATCCTGGTCTCCAGAACCAACAGTGATCAGACACTGTTGTCCAATAGGCTATAGCATTACAAAATCTGAGTGTTTATTGGCCAAATTGCCTGTCCAGCTTCTGTGTTCCTACCTCCCTTTCCTGCTAGCTGCTACTTCATGTAGGCTGGAAATGCTTTTTTTCAGGCAGTTCCAAATCGGGAGAAATGAGGCTTTTTCTAGCGAGCTAACTTAGTCTTCTAAAATAGTTTGGACAGACCCTTAAAGACGGTCTTGGAGTTCATTCCCAAATGAAAATGATGAAAGCAGAGGATAACAAGTCAAAGATAATAGCAAAAATGAGAACATAGAAAGAGGCAATTAAAGAATTAGAAATTTAGGAAACAAAACCCAGCAGACCATTTATTTAGCAAAGTCACTTAATGAGCTTCTGCTTGAAACACTGCTCCTAGTGCTGTGGATGAAAAGAACTGAGGGAAGGGTAACTTTGGAGTATTTGAGCATCTCCTCTGAGGCTGTGGGATGGGAATCTTTGAAAAAATAACTCAGGTCTAGAATGTTCTGATAGAGGTTCTGTGCAGGCACAAGACCTATGGGTGTGAGTCACAGAGACCCCACAGAGACCTCTTCAATGATTTCTTTAAAATATATATTTTAACATAATTCTATTTGGAAAATAGTCGATAAACCTATTTAATATTGCTGCAACAGAGTAAAAGGAAACAAGGATCAACAACGTTTTATTACTGCTTCCTATCTCTCACTCTCATTACTTCATTCCCCCCCCTCCAAAATTCCTGTGTCAAGCTTCAAAGGGAAATGGTCACAAACATGAAACACTTTATGTTTTACATGCCATCAAACCAATGTTTGTTTGTTTTTCTTCTTTGAAACCATCCTCAATATGCAGCCTAAATTCACCAGCCATGGCAGCAGGAAGAACTAGGCAGAACAAACTAGTTGCCAGTTGAAAGAAGATGGATCAATTCAACTTCATGCAAAACTGTGAAAGGGGAAGAAGTGCCAGCTAAATGTGGGAAAGATAAAACGAACAAGTAGATATATTTTTATCTTTTTGCAGATGTTGAAGTGACAACCATGGAAAAACAAACCAAAAAACCTCTTTCAAAAATTATTTCACAGTGTCCTGTAGAAAAGATAATGGGCAAGCAAGAGGCAAGTCAGTGTGAAAAATGGGACACACAACGCAACTTTTCCATCATTAATGGCATGCACCACATTATTGTCCCATTATTGGAAATGAAAAAAATCACAAGAAAGAGAAAGCAATGGGATAAAAAAAATTACACCACTGTTTATCATGCAGCTTCTCTTACACATTCACTGCAGTTTGGGGTTTTTCAAAGCTGCACATGTGCCGACGGACACTGGCTGGTGGGCGAGAACTCTGGCTGCCTCTTCCTGAGGATTGAAAAGAAAAAGACACCCAGTGAGTGGTTATCTACATGCACAGTCATGGCAGTTGTACCACTCAGTCGGGTGCCTGGCCCTGTACTGCTTCCAGCCTTCCTTGGGCCACTTTCAATGTCTTCTCCATATTTGCATTACTTAGTGGTTTGGCTGCTTCCTTGGTGGTTCTACTCAGTATGATCAAACACTCTCTGTATAGCATCTAGTTCTTTCTCCCCATTGACTCACTATGTGCTGAAAAACCAGTGGAAGTTCAGTACAGCAATGTTTGGTTAGGGGGCAGATAGGCTGAAACACTATTAGCAAACACTTCAATATTGTTGATGGCCTAAAATGGAGGATGATGTTTGAATAAAGTGCAACTAGTGAATGGTGATGATGTTCTGCATGAGCAGAAATGCCTCTGTCTTGTCTAAATAGCTTGCACAATGAGCTATTTGTATGATTGGTGGTGAGCAAGCATGGATTTTAGGCAAACAGGCAGGAAAGCGTTTGTAAATAGCAAAATAACAGAGCTTGGAAAATGTGTTTTTGAGAACTATTACTTCTAAAATCTTGCAGCCACACTGGCTGGATGATTCCAAGTTCTGTAGTCCAAAAAATTCAATTTCAGGAAATGAGATTTTAGATTTTTTTCTTCTTCTCAGGACTACTGAGCTGTCAGATGGGACTGACATAATTAATATGTGCAGGACTGATCCCAAATATTTAGCTGCCTGAGGCAAGGGGCAAGATCTTCCCCTGCCTTTTTTATGTATAGAAGTGAACTGGCCTTGTAATTTTCGATACCAACAGGAGAACAACATCATTCATCTGAGGGCAGCAGTTGAATATTGGGGGTATTGAACAGACCGTGTGACACACACAGTTCTGCCTTCCAACAGTAGGAATATCTGGATGTTTAAGAGAAATGACCAGAGGATGACTGTCTCTTCCCCCCTCACATTTGTTGCTTGAGGCAGCTGCTTCATTCTGCCTAGTTATAGGGCCAGGTTTGATCACGGATGGGTGTCAAAGCCTAGGACCAAGAATGGGCTTGTAATTTTGTTGGTTTTATCTACGGTTGGATTTCCATGCCATCTTCTTGAAGGAATTTGCAATATGCATGGAAGTTTATTTGTCCAGAGACTGCTGAAGTGTTTGGAAAGAGGAGTGCACATACCAGACATTTCCCTTTAGGAGAGCTCCCTTTCTAAATGCTATTGATTCTCTTTTCAGCCTAGGCCTTCTGTATTGGTCCCATTTCAGCACATACTGATGAAGCAGATTAGAAAGTAAGCATAATAATATGTACTGGAAAACCAATAGCAATTATGATATGACAAAAATGTCAAAGGGAACTTCTGGAGGAAAGAAAGGAAAGCACTTGAAGTAAGCACTTACCTGTCTGTCCTTGAATCCCCACTCCAGCCAAAGCCTGCTGTGATGTTACAGAATATTCACAAGCTTTATATGCTCTCCTCATAGAATTTTTCTCTTTTTGGCCAGAATGGTGGACTTACTATTGTTTCATAAATTAGAAACTGGGAAAGAGCTAAAACAGCTGTTAAGGTAAACTAAGACAGGATTTTCTTGATGTGAATGTGCCCAAAAGCAGGGGAACTAAATCCTGATCTTTTTCTTTCCATCTCCTTCCTTTCTACATTTTTCTTTTTTTGGGAGGGGGGAAGGATGATACTAATTTGTTATTATTGACATAATCTGTATTTTATAAGTTGTAATACCATGAAGACTTCACAACAAACCACTGCTGCTACTATTTATCACACTACAAGAAATATTCATACTACTCTGGGGTAAAATATCATCTTGAAGGGCATCCTGGCAGAGGAGGGATGTGCTGTTGATTCAAAGTATTAAAGAAATGATGTGAAATTAATTGAGAATCAGTGGCAGTGGATAACTTTCATACTATTAGTGTGGTGAATCTTCTCCAGACTTTAGGCCAAACCTTAGATGAACTATCCAAAGTGCTGAAACCTACCTTCAGAATAGGTTCAGCACCTTAGATATCTCCTTTACTGACATGAGAACCAGCAGCTGCCACAGTTAAAAAAAAATATCTTGCTGCGAAGTTTCCTGGTCTTCCTCGGATCTTACATGTCTAGCTGAGGAAAGTTATTGCTGGTATTTGGTATAGGCTGTACTTTTGATCTTATGTATATAAAATTTGCCCTGTAAAGTTAGACTTGACATTTAAATAGATTTCACTCTTTTAAAGTATCTGACTCGGACATCTTGATTGGAATGCTATATCTGGAGAAAGGCTAATTACATTTCCTCTCAACTTTCTTTGCATGGATGTAATGCACAGTAAAACAGTTGAAAGCTGCCAAAGTACTGTTTCCCAAATGAAGAGTTTTGGTTTTTTTTAAAGTCATGATTCCAAATTTTTGCTGGACAACCCAACAATTTTTGATGGACTACCCAGAAGAATAGTCAGATGCAAATTATCACTTAGCAGAAGACAATATAGTAGCCATGGATCGTTACAAGCATAAATAAGCACAGCCTGTGCAGATACATATATCTGGAGTCCCCTGGAGAATGGTCTTATTTCTTGTTTCACAAAAGATAGCCCTCTGTTTGTAGGGCTGTTCCCATCCAAGTCTGCTTGCCACACAGATCGTAAAGACAGGAGGCATTTTAGAAAAAAAGAGGAGGCAATCCTTATCCATCACGAAAATGGTTTAGGATGACTGACATAGTTACACAAACATTCAAACCCAGACTTTAAGGAATTAAGCATTCAAGTGTGGATATATGAATTTGTTAGTTTCATTTTCCCAACTTTTTATTTATTTTTTAAAAAGTTTCAGATTCTTCTTATCCTACATGTGAAGACATAGGTGAATGTTGATAATTTTTTATCAAATGGAAACAAAATTTTCACTTTTCCCCAGATAGGGGAATATTTCCTTCTGCGTAGCAGGAAAAGAGTTGTATGAGCAGCCTCTTTATGTGCATTTGAAAGTTCTGCTTTCTTTGCATACAGCTGTTTTTTTCCCCTTCAGTGGACTCTAGGGGACCATCCAGAAGTAAGGATGTAATTGACACTGTGTGGCATTCAGACACTTTGTGTTATTGTGTGGAGGGTTTGATCCTAGAAGCTGAAAACAAAGCACATCAGATAATTCCTTTTTCTTAAGTCAGCACTGCTATGATCGGATGCAGATCTTCTGTCAAATATAATGCTAAAAAAAGTTACTTTGCTTTTAAGGAAGGAAGAAGAACATGAAAAACAAAACTTTGTAGTTTTTCCTCCCAGTTACTTTACATAGTAATCAACTTGCATTTGACTCAAAATATTAGTTGATGGAATTACTACTTTAATTCTTGGTATAGTTTTAATAGTCAAGTCAACCATGTTTCAGGGTTGTTTCCTTGCACTCAGTCCATTCTTTGTGCTGTCTCATTGGCAATTAAATCTTCAAAAGCAATGGTACAGTCTCCAAAATAAATTATAAATGCAGCAGCAGTGTAAAACTTAACTAGCATGACCTCTCTTAGTTTTTTCATGATGACAGAGGACACCAATTAAATATTCCAAGCTTAAATCGAAGCAGAAAGAGGAGAGGAAGATCTCTTTCATACCACACTAGAAATCAATGTTCATCACCATATCTCATTTTCTGTCTTTTTCAGATAGAAAAAGGATGGGGGGCTAGAATGTTATTGGTGACCTAATGAGGTCATAAATACCATTATTCACATTGTTGCACATTCTAGGAAGTTGTGGAAGGATGGTATCCCAGTCAGTTTTACACATTGCAGTGTTACATCAGTATAACCATTGTGCAGCAGGCAAAGATGAAGTACTGCTACCTATGTCTGCTATCATATCTTCATCTTGCCTAGTCTAGGACTAATTTCTCTTTGTCATACATACTCTCCTTTTATAATCCATTTGGGACATTGTTTAGGTTTCACATTGAAGTTGGGAATAGGGGAAAGACATCTTATCTGCATAGTCCCACTTTTTCATCTCCACAGTAGGGAATTATTTCTTGGGTTATGGATAACAATTTTAACACAGAGACCCAAACCCTATTGTTAAACCCTACTGTAGATTCAATAAATCAATTCACTCCCTATTCAATAATTGAATCAATGGATCTACTCGAGCTGAGACTAAAAATAGGATTCAGGTCGTAATTATACATGTTTGCATGATGTATGGTGAAACCTCCATTTGTAATGCCAAGACTGAGTCTTTCAATGTGATGATGACAGCAGAGACATAATAATGAACACTTAAGCTTGATATCATAGTTTCCATATAGGCCTAAATCATTGTGTCAGACAAAACGTATAATTGTAGGATCTTCTGAAAAGTCCACCTTAGCCAGAAAAGGCTCCATGCCATCTGAAAGTAGCCCAAACAACAAAAAGCTTACACTAGGGTAATTTCATCATTGATATGGGCTATGTGGTGCAGATACTGGATTGTGATGGATGTCTTAGATGGGTCCCTGGCTCTATAGAAGATGTGATGGTGAGACTATTATCTGTAGGGCTTGGTGGAGGATCTGCCTTTCACTGGTGGAAGCCCCCTCCACCATCCCTCCTTATGGAAGGGCAGATATTAAAGCATCTTCCCTCTCCTTCTCATCCCATTCAGCAGGATTCCCATTCTGACACCTTCTGTGTAGCATGTTCATTTTCAGGAGGCTGTAAGGGATGCTGTGGGAAAGAAGGGGTTGAAGAGTCAGTTGCATACCTGGATGCAGCCAGGCAATGAACTGAACAGATTAGATCTGGTACCTTGACTGTAAACACTTCATTTTAGCATATTAAGGTTCTTCATAATGCTGCAAAGTCAAGAAAATATAATGGATAGCTCCCATGGAATCCTGGGGTCTGTAGTTTGGGGAGCCAGTGGAGCACTGTGACTGAGAATTCCAAGTAACCCTACCTAAATTGCAGATCCCATGATTCCATAAGATGTTGCCATGGCAGTTAAAGTGGAATCACAGTGCTGTAATTTTGTAGTGTGAAAGGACCCTGGGCTAAACCATACTGAACGCTCAGGACTGTATAAGTCTGAAGCAAAGGATTCTTACACACTGAAGCAAATTGTTTGTGTTGCTAGATCTTACTGTAGACCTAACATTTGAATGGGAAGGGAGTGGAGAAGAGGAGATAATGAAGATATTCTTTCTGGGGTAGGGGAAACTAGAATATGACTCGATTGTAGGAACTCTATATCTGGGAAAGTAGTAGCCTCCAGCTGTTTTTGAATTTTTGTTCTACTTTAGCCACAGCTAGTCTGGTCAATGGTTAGATATGCTGGAAGAAGTTGTTAGTTCTTCTGGAGTAGGAATGGGAATCTAGAGATTCTGGGGCTGCAGCTCCTAGCATTCTTGGTATAAATGATATGGTCTAGGGCTGCTGAGACTTGCAGTCCTAACGTCTTTGGAGGGATAATAATTCTTATCCCTGACCTAGAAGGCCAATTAATGTAGAATTCTATCTAGAGAAGTTTCCTGTACCTCCCTGTGACATCAGTACCTCCCTGTGAAAGAGAAACCTTAAGCAGCTCAAAGCTATGAAGACCATTCTCCTCTGTATGTTGTCATTTATTGCAGCAAGCATCCATATTCATGACATTTCTGTGTCACATCTGTCTTTGATATGAAAAGATTACATGCAAAGATTCCTTAATTGCACTGAAGAAACTTTCTCCTGTGGGAAACCAATATTTCAAAAACATAATTTTCAGACCTCTTATTTCTACTCTGTTTGCTCCTCAAGAAAATGTCCTTTTTAATTGCAATGCAAATGGGCTCTCCTCCTGATAGTCCTTAGCTGCATATGATGTCTCTGCAAGTTCTGCCAATAAGACTCATTAAAGAGAAAAGATTCCCAAAACTTATTTGACTCCCCACTCATCCTCAAGACTAGGCTTTTATCCAAGCCAATGGGGGGGAAAAAACAGATGTAAGTTCTGCCATCTACAGAAGAAAATCTGTGCCAAATTATGAATTTTGGCTTCCTAAATGGAACAATGGAAACAGGTAGAAACAGTTCTCTCTGTGTAGTTCACTCATATATATTTATGCCAATTAAGCTAAATAATTAATTATTCCAACTTTCTTTCTGTTGCTCAAATAAAAGGGAAAAAGTAATAAATATTTACAAGTATACCAGTACAAGGAAATGCAATATGTCATCCAGTCAGCCAAGAAATTAAATTATAACTGGGCTGTAAACTGAGGCATTATGCCAAAAGACAACTTTCCTTATGTTTTCTTCAGTAATGCATGGCATCCTCCAATTCAGGAAACACACATATTTTGTATAATTGCAAAACTTCTATCACATGTAATTGTACTTTGCTTCCCCCCCCCCTAAGTACTGAGATTTATTATGCTATTTTGCCCAGTGCTATTATGAAGTATCACTGCAGGAACTAGGGAGAGACAAAAAGAGTGTGTGTGTATATTTTGTGTGTGTTTTAAAGCCAGGGTCAAAATTTTCCTAGGAATATCTAAGGGTTATGTACTAATTTTTATCATAGTACCAAAGTATGGAATAGTGCAGTAGTCAGTTTTGAAGTGCAGACATCATCATGATATTCCATAGTACCTCATCCCCAAGAAGAACCTTCTCAAAGGAAGATAGCTATGTCCATATCCAGATCAGTTCTGAAAGTTTTCATAGCTACCAAGAGCACATCTTTTGTAAAATGAATGAGCTATAATTGCCTATTGAAGAATAAGTCCAGGAATGGGACAATGAGTTATTATGCAATGCCTTACATGTATAATAACCCTGTCTAGTAAATTCCTTTTCATGGGAATGACGAGGGAAGCACAGTATTTACACTGGGATGGCAGTAGAAGGCAATCTCTCTTGTATTTCTCTTTCTCTCTTCCCATTCTTGGCACCGAACGTAGCGATGTTATAAAAGCGGTTGTTGCAGAAGAAGGAGGAGTTTTAGAAAAGAGGTGGTGTGGCAAAGTTGTTTTGGAAGTTAGTGTTGGGGGTTAGAGTTTCCCAGAGTGTTTGCTCTTGGGGAACTCTATGCAAGATAAAACTGTGAGGAATTAGCCTTCTTTTAACAGAGTTGCAGAGGAAACATGTCCAAATCTCTTTGTGTCTTCCCTGACCTGAGGATTGACTCAATAGCAAGAACAAGACAGGTAGCTTCAGGTTCCAAGTTCAAAAGATTTACTAATCAATTCTATAATTACATATCCATTAGAGAAACTATATCCTAACTAACTAATAAAAAGATTTAGGAAGATATTATTTTCACCAGTTTCTTGGTGAATAGGCTAGCATAGAAAGAGAAGTGCTAGAAGCAAGATTGCTATAGGGAGAGTCATTGCTTTCTAAGTATGACCAATAACTGTCACCAGAATGTATCCTTGGTCACACGGTATCCTTGGTCACACCATAATCACAGAGCAACAATTAATCCTATAATACCTAAGCTCCATTTGAGGGGTGGGGAGAATGCTATAATTTCCCAACAGTTAGCTATTTGGAAGGCCAGTGCAACTTGATGGTAGGTTGCTAGGCAAATAGCACCTCCAGAATGAAACCCAACACAGGAGTGTGCACGGGAGGGGCTTATGGATGAGAGAAATTCTATATAAGGCAAAGCTTCTATGTGTGTTTTAAGCCTTCCATGAGCACTAGCAAGAGACAGTGGCTTGGGTGTGTTTAAACAGTTGAGGAAAAGACACAGAGGATTAGTGTCTAAAGCAGGAACTTACTGTCACGGGCCATTTCCGCACTAGCCTATTATAGCGCGATGATTCCACTTTCAACATCCTCTGGAATCCTGGGATTTGCAGTTTCGGGAGGGGCCGTATGGCCCCTCCCGAAACTGCAAACCCCAGGATTCCAGAGGATGTTGAAAGTGGAATCATCGCGCTATAACAGACTAGTGCAGAAATGGCCACGGTCTGTCAGCAGTTTTCCTGTTTAATGTAGCAACACTGTGCTCTAATAAGATGCATTATTTCCAGTGTAAATATAATAAATGTTACAGTCTGTTTTATAACTACTAAGTTATACTACTAAAGTCACTGAAAACAGAGAGAACACATTGCCTTAAATAAACTATTTACTTCTGAGTAAACTTAAGGCTCTAATCCTGTTACAGAAAGGTTCTGATAAAAGGGTGGAGTCAGGGTAAGGGGTATTGACAAGGCATCATTGAATTAGAAATGTCAAACCAATCTGAGGGAGAACAAAAGTCTCTCAAAGGGAGTCATACATGGATCCACAACATGCTGGTAGCATACTGTATGTGTTCTATCAGTTGTAAAGTGAATAAAATGCTGATGGCTTGAGTGTACAAAGATGCAGATGGGAACCACAATTGGAAATCAGTGGCACTTGTATGTCCAAAGGACAAGGAAAGGAAAAGCAAAACTAAGAAAACCAGTGGCACTATAGGCAAATTTTCAGTGACTCTGAAGCATTTGCATCTCAAAAACTGTTCCTACTCATTAGTTTTCCATAGGCTCAGATATGGAAATCAGCTTCAAAAACACCCCTTACACTTTGTTCAGATTGGGCAACAGAGTAAATTTAAGGATACTTTTATTTTTTCCATATAATTCTACTAGGGAGTCTGTTGAAAAAGGAAAGGAACTAAAGAAGTGGGGTGATCAGGGTGCCAGAAGAGGTGAGAACAATTTCTGGGTCATTGTCTTTGACTGCCTTATCATTCTACCTTTTACTCATTTTGTAAACAATCTATATTAAGACCTGGCCAGAAAGCTTTCATAGCACAAGATGAGTTTTCAAAGATGTGAATTATACCTTTGAAGTCTATCCACTTATTCATTTTTTGAAAGAAACTGAATACACCTTTTTCTCAGTGTCACCTGATTCTCTTTCCGCCCTGTCCTGTAAATGGTCCATGCTAATCATATAGGAGATACCATCACCTTTTGTAAACTAGTTGGGAAACAACTTAATCAAAGCAGCACCTTCTCATTTCCCTTGTTAATCCTCCAACTATGAGGTAGTCTCTGAACCAAGAATCTACCTAGACTGTAGAGTGAAGCTATGAACTTGGACACCTCCCTTAGCTTCTATTCACATTACAGAGAAGCATGCCTGTGCATGTCTCCTGTATCTATATATTTGTATTGCTGTCTAATGTGATTATATATATATCTGTATTATTATGATGCATGCACACACACACACACAGAGTCAGTGATGTTTAATCTATTCTGTGTCTGCTCTTGGTTTGGGTTCTTTCCCTGGCAGGAAGTTATCAGCTGGAACGCCCTGTGCTGGATGACTGGGGGTATATCAACAAGGTGCTGGCAGCTACAGATAATATATGAGTTACAGTTTGCTTATGTGATAGAAAAATTGTTTCCAAAAGCAAAAACAACTGCACTTTTAGACAGTCTCTCTCTCCCTTGCCTGCGCCAGCAACCTTATCTCACCTGGCAGCTCTGAGTTTGGGAAACCCATGCTCTCAAATGATTGTCTTCATCTTGGAAACTTTGGTGAACCCTTTGTGAAAAAAAGCAATAGACTCTTCACTTGTCACTTCCTTATTTTGTTCTTATATACAAGAACACAGAATCCCAAAAATTTCTCCCTAGTGAATAAGGTATAAGAGCTTTAAATGATATAGAGACAGTATTGTATTTGTATTGTATTGTATTTCAGGACTCTTTTGCAAGGAAATCATGCAAAAAGCAGTTAGCATTTGCAAAATATAACTGTTTTCTGCAGACATTTAAAGCTCTACATGGCTTGGGTCCAGACTATCTAAAAGAGTGTTTTTTGTGTGTGTCTTTTTTTAATGTGAGCTTGCTAAAGCTTAAAGATCTGCAAGGAGGTGCTGTTCCTTGGTCTCACCACCATCACAAGTGTGTTTGGTGAGGACATAGGACAGAGCCTTCTTGGTTGCTAGCTGCTCCCATGTTGTGGAACTCCCTTCCCTAGGAGGTCCGATTGGCCCCCTCCTAGCTGTCTTTGCACTGGCAGGTAAAATTGTTTGTATTTAAGGAGGGATTTCATTTTTTAATATGACATGGCAAATGGAGCTTTTAATGTGTGTGTATGTTGTGCTTCTATACTATTATGTTTTAACTTGTGTTTTTGAAGTATAACTCAGGTTTGTGTTTTAAGTTTTGTGTTAACAGTTTTCTTAGTAGAACTGTGTTTTTAAATGACTGTAAGCCACTTTGAATTCCATGCTGGAAAAAAGGCAGGATTTAAATTAATGAAAATAAATAAACAGTATTACAAAAGGCACTTTTTGTTTAAAAATGTTGGCTGGCATCCAGTATTGCAGGCTTAGTTCATAACCTAGGATGATGCAATTGCTTGTAGTGGTTTGTGTTGAATTACAATTCTGGAGACAAGGGTTTAAATCCCTGCTCAGCCACAGAAAGGCACTGGGTGCCTTGGGTGAGTCACACTTTCACAGCTTCAGAGGATGGCAAGGGCAAACTCCCTCTGAACAAATCTTGCCAAGAAAACCTAGTGAAATTTTCTGAATGCAGGAAATCTGGAAACAGAAATCAGAATATTACTCAGTAATCTGAGCAGTTTAGCTTCCCTTGTGACAATAAATGGCTCCAATGTCAGTGGGCAATGAATCCATTCTGGGTTCTGCTCTGAACAAGGAGCTATCCAACATGCTGAACTTATTTGGGGATAGAGTTCAGCACTTAAGATAGCTCTGTGAAAATGCAGACTAAAATTCTTTGCCACCACCGCATTGATATCAGCTAAGCCACCAGCTAATTAAATATTTCAGTTGGGCCAAATAATATTAAGAAAATATTAACTACTATTTTGTTTGGATCAAATAACGTTAATAGAACATTCTTAGGTAGCATATGATCTTTTCAAAAATATATGCTTGCTAGACTTGTATAAAGCCAAAATATTCTAAAGGCACCAGATACCATCTGATCTTGATAGCTAAGCAGAGTCAGCCAGAGGTAGCTAAGCAGGATCACCAGGGAGGACTGCCAACAAATACCAGGTGCTGTAGGCTATATTTCAGAGGAACTGACAAAACCACCTCTAAGGATTCCTTACCTAAGAAAACACCATGAAATTCATGGGGTTGCTATAAATCAATAGGCAACTTGAAGGTGTACTTGTGTGTGTGTGCACATGCACGTGTGCACACACACAGACTTTGTATGCTATACATGAATGTTATAGCAAATGATTCCATATGAAAAAATGCAAACAATACAAGTAGTCCTGTATTTCACTAGGTGCTGCTGGTTGCAGTGGAAGGGAGAGAGAGGCTCAGATCTGAGGATGTGTGATGAAACAAGCATTACATCCGAGAACTGAGCAGGGAATACCTTGGCAGTTTTAAAGGGAGAAGCGAATG
The DNA here is from genome assembly GCA_948474755.1 of Ctenosaura bakeri. Lineage (NCBI taxonomy): Eukaryota > Metazoa > Chordata > Lepidosauria > Squamata > Iguanidae > Ctenosaura > Ctenosaura bakeri. The sequence continues at coordinate 101,630 of CAOLHI010004326.1, read as the reverse complement.
GATATCTGCAGGCCATAGCGCAGTAAGCTTGAGGGAAGCAACTCAGGGCTCTTGTCAGATATTATACAACCTGGTCACATATTTGCTATTTCAGAAGAAAAGCGACTTTCTTTTCTGAGTCTCTTCTGCTCATTGCTTCATTTCCCTTGTAAATCACTGAAGAAGTTGTCAACTGGTTCAGTAATGCCCACAGTGAAATCACATTTTAGTTGGAAAAAAATGACACTCAGATCTTTTATGCTTATATTTCACTTCTTGATCTCCTCATATGATACTATGACTTTCTTCAGGAAAGAATAAATGAATGTTTGTCTCCTTTTTTCTTGTGGGAATGATATTCATTTGAGCAATTTAAAACATATACATGGAGTATCAACAGCTGGACTTAGGTGTTATATTATATTCTCTGCAGTTTTTCCTATCATGAGGATTTACTGCCAGTCAAGAAGATCCTAGGAGTTACCTTCATTACACAGTTTTTGCAGTCCCATACCACTTTTACCACCATGGTTTCCACCTAAGAAATACTGGGATACATAGTTTGCCGAGGTGTCTAGAATTCCTGCTAGACAGCTCTAGCCATTACTTCTGAACCACAGCTTCTATGATATCCTGAGTACCTGTCCATACTACACTACTAAACTTTTACTCAGTCTCTTCTCAGAGTGCCTTCTCTTGTCATAGCTAGCATTATCATGAGGCAAAATGAGTTCTTTGCCTCTAGTAGCAAATTGGAGCCACAGAAACATGAATGCCTGCACACTACAATTTTAACCAGTCTCTACTTTTGGGTTTTTTACCTGTACTCCTAGGCTCCAGAAACTTCCTTCCATCCCCAGCAATACTTCACTCTGAAGAGTACCCCTCTATGATCCTTTCCTATCCAAAGGGACTATGTCTGGCTCTGTCCTTGCAGCCAGATATCAGATGATTGCATCTTCCACTGAGACCTCTGGAGAACTTCAGAAGAGGATGTAATTATTTCATGTCTGGCTATGGGAACATAGCTAGAGGCTTCTCTGATTACCCAATAATTTCCCCAGGCATGGAATGTTCATGGCAGGGGGCTGCAGCAGCTAATAGTAGGTCCAGGGGATGGTAAATGACCAACTATAGCATAGTTCTGCTAGTGGAAACCCTATACTACACACACAAGTACATCTTCAAGTTGCCTATTGATTTATAGCAGCCCTATGAACTTCATGGGGTTTTCTTAGGTAAGGAATTCTCAGAGGTGGTTTTGTCAGTTCCTTCCTTTGAAACAGCACCTGGTATTTGTTGGCAGTCTCCCTGCTGATCCTACTTAGCTACCAAGATCAGACCATAATACGGGATTGTGGTCATTGTCTCCCAAAGCATTTGTGTATCTCAGGGGATGGTGCAAAATGTTATTTTCACTCTTCCCTATGATAGGAGTGTAAAGAATATTTGCAAATTTTCTCATCCTTGATGAGAAAATACTATCCTAACATGTTAAGACACCACATCAGAAGAATAGCTTACTGCTGTAACATTTTTCACCTCTGCATGAGAGTGAAGAAACACCATTTATCATCATTTTTTCATTTTCACTTTTCCTCCCACAAATTATAACAACATGCACACATATTCATACAAACCTCTGCAAAATTTTTGGAAAGAACTCCAGAAATGCATGCAAAAGCTCTTGTAATCTCACACTGAGGGAAGTGTAATTTTTCATTCTGATGAGCGTAAAAGAAGTGAAGATTTACATCACTATTCAGGGTAGGCTATCACAGGTTGAAATATGAGATAGTGCTGGAATACCCAATTCAGCTGTAGGAGTGCACCTGTCATTTTGGTATGAAGGAAAAACAAATGATCTAGATTTCTGGAGGATCTGAGGCAACAGCAAGGATCAGCAGGTTTGTGCCTGCCTTTCTGTCTGTGGAAAACTGGGAAGGGGCCAGACGTGAGAGAAAGAAAAGCAGGAGGTGGCAGAAGAGGAAGGAACAGTGGCAGTAGGATGGCCTATCAGGCTGCAACGTGTCTCTGACTGACCTAATTTAAATATTCTCTTAATCTGTACACAGGCAATATAAAACATGTGTGTGCTTGTTAAACACCTTACTTGAAATTCATATCACACTAAAAGAAGAGCTGTAAAAGGGCTATTATTTGTCACAGCCCTGTATGTACTGCAAAAGGACTAAGGTTGAGCCAGCAATGCCAGCAACAGTGCTAACTGCCCCTGGATACATGTTCAGCATGTGAATCTTTAATTTTTGCTGCATAGTCAGCTAATATGCATGTGCCTACAGAATATCACAATACCTGGAAAAAACAAGAGTCAAGATGTTGATAAACATGAATACAAACAACAAAATATCATTATGATTGACACATGTATGCTCAAGATAAAAAAATAATTTCAATTGAAATTTTTTAGGGGTGTTCCTATTGCAAAGCATGGGTGAAAATATTTATTTTAAAATAGTAATATTCAGAATTTGGAAATGTTATTTTTTGGACTATAGTTCCCAGATTTCCTTAACAAGTATAACACCGACCATTCTGGCTTGAAGTTTCCAGCAAGCATGTTCCAAACACACACACACACACACACACACACACATTTATTTATTTATTTTCTGGTAGAATTAAATATAGGCCCTTTCCTCATGACATCGCTGTCTCATTTCTGCCACAGGATGGCAGCGGTCGGCAGGTCACACTTCCATATGAAATTGTTGCCATCCCGCTGCCATCCTGTCGCAGAGTGTCGCGCTTGTGCAGTTTTTGCAAAATGGAAAAAATCTGTTTTGTGTCTGTGATCGCACAGCGCTCCCATCACTTCTGGTCATGCCGAAGCTATGGAAGCGCATTGGCGATGCTTCCTTGCATAGCGCAGTAATGGAAAAAGCCCGGCTGCACTGGGGAAGGAAGACATGGTGCATTGTGTTCTCTTCTGCATGGACTGAGTGAGTGAAGAGGGGAGTGTTGCTAACATGCTCCCTTCTGGACTTGGGACTGCAGCGAGACGACGCGGAAGAGCGTCATCGTGTGGAAATGGCCATAGATGAATATATAGTTCATTTACATAACACAGTCATTTAGTATCTTATGCTGAAAAGTAAAAATGATTCTCCTTCTAGTATGGATTTTGTTATTCGTCTTGATAGGTGAAACAAGATGTTTTCAGAACTTTAACTGCTCAGGATCCATTTCCTTTTTGCACTTGAGTGAAGAAAACTCATAATTAGTTGCTGGAGAAGAATATAACTTTGGATCTTCCTCTTATACTTGCCCATTCTCTCTCCCTTCCTCCCTGTAATGATGCCCACTTCAGTTTTACTGTGCTGTCCCCCCAGTAGGCTTCCACCACAGCCAATTATCAGTGGCAGATGTGATACTGAATGTAGCTGTAAATGAAATCAGTGTGTGTTTTCTGACTGGCACCAGCCTATTAAAAACCTCTTCCCTCCAGCTGACAAGGAAATGGCTCCTTGATGTTTTTGGGAGAACAGTCAGTACTTAACTGACTTGTTCACTTCCACTGAATGGAAACTTTGCAAAACTGGTTCAGACTGGTAAAACTCCCATTGTAAGGTAATGTGCATATGTCATGGGCCATGAGTCAGCTTGGGCCAAGTGAACAGTAGCCTCAAAGGAAGACAAGCAGAAACAAGTGCACCAGAAGCTAGTGAGGCTCAGATGAGAGCCAGCTGGGTCCAGCTTTTTACAGAAGGCAGAAGGCAGTGGCTTGATGCCAGAAACAACTTGTGTTTGCTGGCCCTTACCTTTGTGTGCTCTGGATTTCCTGCTTGCTTTCGGCCAGGCTACTCTGATCCTTGCACTATGTGACCTCGCTGCCTCTGGATTCCTGAACTATTGGACTGACTCTTGACTAGGTTTCTGCACCTCCTGGAACAGGCAAGCTCTGCTAAATTGCTAAGCTATCTAAGGTTGTCTGCTGAATGGCCTTCTGCTATCTTTGCATTCTGTTGCTGGGCAACAGACAGACAGCACCTACAATAGCACCTACCGCATTGTTCAGAGATGTTGGGAAATTCTATCTGGATCTGAAGGAGAAAAAATAGCTCTATCAGAATGGCTTTGTCCTATGTGTGTGAATTCTATTGTTTATACCTCCTCAGACTACTTAAGAGTCATCAATAGTACCCAGAGGGTAATGAGCAGAGGTCATATTCAAATCTAAACTTTTGAACCTCCAGAGAATAACAATAAGGTCATGTTGGTCCCTCTCAAAAGGCATCCCCATGAATCCAGGTGATAGCCTTCAAGTTAGAAAAGGGTTAAATGCAGACACACAAACTTGGACGATGTCTGCTTCCCTTTAGAGAAGAAAAGAACCCACTTACAGACACAGACTTGCAGACCTGCACCCCAAATAGAAAGAGATTGAAAGAAGGAGCCTGGAAAAATGCCAGAGGAGAGATTTCATGGAGACAGATAGGAAAGAGCATGGAAGAATCACAGAGATTCCTCAAGAGAAGAACGTACTGCTCTGATCGTCAGCCACACAGCCAACTGGACTCTTCTTCCCATTGCAGAGTGAGAGAATTCATGTGTGTGTCTTAATCTGCAATCATTTAAACTTAGTTGCACACCTTTAGCCCTCTCAGTTTGGTCAGGAGTATGGTTTTTAGCACCTGTGCCATTCTCCCACTCTTTTCTTTTGAGAAAACACTGTACTGTACTGTACTGAACACAGATTGCTCTGTTGGGTTCTGCTGCTATGTTTCTCTCTCTTTTAATACAGAAATAATTGTTTGTGTTTCAAAGCCAGCTTCTCTTCAACCTGCTTTCATTTTGTTTCCTTGTTTTTGAGACTGCTCTGGTTAATTGTCCATTTTTAAAACCTATATATAGCCTGTAAGTTCCTGCAGAGAGAGAGAGAGAGAGAGAGAAAGAGTTAGTGCCTGGGAGAGCTTTTCACTAAACTAGTAAACCCAGTGCAAACCTCTCATCACACCATGACAGGTTCTGGTGCTAGACCTGTCTCTAAAATCCAGTTGATTTCAGCAGTTGGATCCCTTTCAAAGTCATATTTCTAGTGACAGAAATCTTTGTTCCAAGCAAATAATTCAATTCAATGCAGCATCTAGTGGGACTCCTACGTTGTATCTTCATTGTGTACATTATATGCAGGTTACTTAGAGCTTTTCAAAAACTAGCATCAGAAAGTTTCTGGAAGCCACTGCAGGAACTGAATATCAGAACAAAAGTCTACCCACTCATATGATAGGCCTTGATTTTCTATAGGAGCTAAAGTCTCCATGTGCAGTATATTACAGTTATCAAGCAATTATGTTACAGAAATGAGCATTAAGTGCTTGGTGAAAACTCAAGAGAAAACAGAGTCACACAGAATTCTTGAAGCTTTCAAGAAAACCTCAAAACAAACTTGTTCTTGCTGAGGGTGAAAAAACTTTTAATTGGTTTGCTGATACGAATTCACAAAGCTACCTGGATTTTTGAAGTCTTCTCGAGGATATGACCATGGGGACTGTCGTGATTCATGTCTGATCTTCATAATTTACCATGACACCACTGATTATAGCTCCTGGTCCATTGGGGAATCTCAGTATATTCTCACAGCTTTTTTTTTTTTAAAAAAATATGCAAATTACAGAAATAATAGGGATCTTCCTACTCTGATAGGCACAGGATGATGTATATAGCCAATATGGTGGCTTAATATCTCAAAGCACATTAGCTTCCCTTGCGTACATTAGTGCATAACCTCGAACTGTCCCAATTTGGCAGGGATAGTCCAGATTAGTCCTTTGTCATCCAACATTGCTATCCCATCACAATGGGACTCAATAATCACTTTATACTGTGTTGAGACTTCACCCATTTTGCTCATTGGGGACTTGTCCATTGAGGTTGCTTAAATGTTGTGCCTCTTAACAGTGCCATTAAATCCGGCAACAATGACAAACTTTATCAACACTGTGACCACACAAATCAAGCACTCCCACACTCAACAATCTGGAAACATTGGTATGATGCAGTGATGAAGAACCAACTGGGCAAAGCTGTTGCAGCCTCAATGAGCACCATTTCCTTACATCAAACTGTGCCTGAGAGAGATAGCCAGCTGAGACCAGATGTAGTCATCATGGATGAAGGCGAGAAGAAGATAACTGTTGTGGATATCACAATCTCTTTAGAGAACAGGAAATCAGTCATGGGGGAGGCCAGAGAAAGAAAACACCAGAAATATGTCCCTCTGACTGATGTACTGAGACAAAGGGTGTATGAGGTCTCCATCCATGCATTACCTGTTGGAGATCCAGGTGCCTGGGATCCAGCAAATGAGCCTGTGCTAAGACTTTATGGGGTGGGAAAGCAAACTTATGCACAAACTAATGGTATCAGATGCCACTAGATGTTCCTGAGACATTTACAATACATAGAGGCACATTTTGGACTACCACCAGTATGAGGAGTCAGTTACTACTCCTGTAGAGAGAGAACCATGACGAGCTTGGAAATAATTTCTCCTTCCTTTTTCCCCCTCCCCCCACTTTTCAATAATAGAAATTATCTATATTCTCTGTGTGGTATTCAACTGTTTGGACATATTAGTGATGACCTGTTTGTGATCTAAAAGTAAAGTATACATTTTGGTCTTCTTTAGCATGCTCTTTTTCTTTTAAAATATGTTTTAAGAATTTATCATAGGAATGAAATTTGCTTTGAATCTACAATTGGCTCTCACCATTTGCACATTTGCTTTTCACAGATTTGATTATTTGTGAGTTCCTTCAGCCTCTCCCCTCTCTGTAAACTCAGATACTTCTTTTCCAAGAGAACCTTTCCTGTCAACAGCTCTGATGACACCGTACAGCCCTTTAAAAACCCACATCTGGTTCTTCTCCTCCTCCAGTAGCCGCTGCCTGAGCAACCCCATTTCTCAGCACCACAAACCCTCTCCCAATGCCCCCCTCACACACATATGGAAGGAGATGGGCAGGAAAGGAAGTATAGGACTACCATGCCAACCCCACTTCCCTCTCCTTTCCATGACCTGGCTTGGAACTTGGGTGCCTGCTCTCCCCACCATGCCTTGGCCCCCTTCTCACAGACACCCACACACATTTTGTTATTTGTGATTTTCCCACTTTTGTGAGGGTCCTGAATTCCTAAACCTAGTGAATGTGGAGGGCCAACTGTACTATTAATATATTATGATATTATTTCTACTTGCAATTGCATTCTTTGGATCCGGCATGTATTATTTATTGTTTCCATGTTAGACTGCAGTTATAAATATTCTCTAATAAAAGGATTAATTCCTTTTCTCCTCTCCCAGCAACCAAAGACCCACCAACCTACTGTAGAACTACTGAAGCCCGCCCAGTGACATCCACTTGTGCCTTAAAGAGAGCAGGGGAGAGGGGAAATTAGAGAAGTATCTGCCAATATAATCGTAGCTAGATGCAGAATGATTCCATCATCAGTTGAGACCTCCGGAGGACCCTTTTGGACCTCAGCCAATGATGTAATCACTTTGTGTCTGGCTGCCAGGACATAGGTAGACACTTCTCCAGTCCCGCCCCCCGCCCTCAGTTTCCCCCAGGCATGATTGGCTGTGAGTAGGAACTTCAGCAGAACTACTGTATTACACTGAGCTACAAAGAATTAAGAAAGAGGATGCCTCTGAGTGCTTGCTCACCTCAGGAAATTGGGATAAGTACCACAACCAGGCCCGAAAGTTCTTTCTCAAAATGTCTACTTTTGCCTTTTCCCCAGAGAAAGATTTTTTTCTAGAAATCTAATTTGTGGGGATAGGTTTTTAGTCATTACCAGTGTGACGTACCTGGGAATTATGAGTCTGTGTTCATTTACAGCACTTCACCAAGAAATCTACAAATATGTCCTGATCAACCTTCGTCTTAGTTCTGCACCAATGGTGGCTAGTGCCTATAGCCCATGGCTGGTGGGATGGAGGACATTTTATTGTAGGAAGAACCAAGGGCTGCATGAAGAGAGCCTACTCTGCTCTCAACATGGACTTCTTTCACAGAAGGGCCAAACTGAAGCAATGTGACATCAAGGCAACATCTGAAGGCAGAGGAGTGGATGTGTGAAGGGAGAGCCATACAGCAATATTCAAAAGCAACCTTTTGAATCCACAGTGGCAATTCATAGCAGTCCTCAGGCTACACATTTCTCTGCTCCATCAGCACTGGGCAGGAAAGGAAAACTGAGGTAAGCACATTAAAAGTCCTTACAAAACCAAGAGTTTGTGGTAGGGGTTGGGAAGATTACAAGTAAACAGTCAAAACCAGACTCCAAAGATACTAAAAAGAAAGAAAAATTTAAAATGTTTAAATAGAAGTTTGAAAGGAAAATGAAATACCAAAACGAAAAGAAAAACTCCAATATTTTTTGTTAAAAAACAAAACAAACCTCACCCCTGCCTTCTTATTGCTGCTTTTCTCCAGTGTCTCTAAGCTAGCTGGTACTCCTGGCAGCTGGCCAAAGTATCAGCCATTCTCTCTCTCTCTATTTTTCTTTCTCTTCTTTTAAAGCAATTAACCTCTCTCTCTCTCTCTCTCTCTTATTTGGAACCTGGCATCTGCTTCAAATTCTTTAAGTGTGTGGTGTGCTGAGGTGGAACCTCAGTCATTGCTTCCTTTCTTTCATACACTCTGACTGTGGATATCTTGTTTTGTGAATATTTCTTCATTTAATCCTCCAGTCCTAGTACTGACTAGGATGTGGCTGACTGACTAGGGGTGTGTGAGAGAGTTTACTTCATATATGGCATCTAAGTAGCTTTATGGAGCCTGACAACCTTAGGTCAGATGCTTAGGGTTGCTGCCACTTGCATAAAGCATGTGCTAGAGAATACCTTAGCTGATGAAGATAGGATGAAATAAGAGAGCAAGTGCAAGCAGGCACACTCAGAAGCCCCACTGAATCCCACAACAGCTATTGCCAGCAGCAGTGGCAGTCATGGATGTTTGACACTAGAGTAGGTGGGACTGATGTGGTAGGAAATGGAAGAAGGAGAGTGGCTGCACACAGTAAGCCAATCCTTTGTTTCGCCATGGAGAGAGAAAATATTTGCTGCCCTCTGTTCTTAGAACTGCTGCTGCCCTACACTAGTGGGTCAGGTCACACAATTTGGACATTACTGCTACCAGTCACTGTAATCATGGAATCTGGGAAGGGAGAGGTGAGAAGGGTTTGGTTCCCCCCTACAAATGGTCTGGAAAAAATGGGTCACCAAGACTACTACATAGCTTAGCCTACCTTGCAATAATCAATCATTCTAAATGATCAAGCACTAAGAAATATTAAGAAAGTGTAAGGATTTGGATCAGATATTCCCAAGACAGATAATTGCTGAAGACATCATTTGGGAAAACTCTTGTTCAGAAAAGGAATTCAAATGAAGAAAAGTATGAGAAACCTTTGAACTTTGTTGTTGTATGCTTTTAAGTTGTTTCTGATATATGGAGAACAGATCACAGGATTTGTTTTGTTTTGGGCAAGATTGTTCAGAGAGGGTTTGCCTTTGCCTTCCTCAGAGGCTGAGAGTGTGTGACTTGCCCAAGGTACCCAGTGAGTTTTCATGGGTGAGTGCAGATTTGAACCTCAGTCTCCAAAATCATAGTCCAACACTCAAACCACTATACCATGCCTACTCTTCATATATTTTTCATATAATCAGTGAAACCAATAGGGATGCACTGTATGTATTCAGGGCATGAAGAAGAGAAATCCTATTAAAGCCAAAGCTAGAAGCCCTTGACACCACTTAGCTGAAGTTATACATTAGCCTACTGTTCTTGATGGAGTATATCATGTTCAACATAGAGCCTTGGAGGAACTGTGGCATCCAGTCTTGGGGCATTGCCACTTTGTGAAATCATAAGGCATTTGAAGTTCAACAGTGAGTGAGGAAGCAATAGTTATGTATTGAGTCACTAATAAACTGGCTGCCACTGGGGACATGTGAACTTTGTTTGTTAAACTGCTTCAAAAGTGGAAGACTCTAAGGACAAGTCTAACTGATGATGAACAACTGTTTGAGCTTTAAAGTCCATTCCGGCAGTGTCTGCAAAGTAAACCAGGAAAATTTGGTGTAAATGTTTGGTGCTGCTAAGACATCAAATATTTTTGAATTGAGACATTTACCAAGTGCACCATGGGATGTCTAGCTTGGTTACTGTGTGGTGAGTCCAATGAAAATATCTTTGCCTGTTGGTGGAATGGAAAAGATCGAGGTAGCCTCCCCACCCCTTGGCAGAGAGTTCCACAGCCTGAAAGCAGATTTTGACTTTCATGCTTCCACCTTCAATGATCACAAGATGGATTCAAAGCTGCAAACCCTCTGAATTTTCTTCCATTATAATCTTTATGGTCATCTTTCTATCTAAAAATGTGGTGCTTTATTATTTGATCACATTCTACAGTATTCTTGTTTTAGTCTCTGCAGAAAATGGGACAGAGAATGATGCATGGTTTGTTGTAAACCATCTATAATGAATGGAGCTACAGAAAGAGAAAGGAGGAATCCTGGGTTTAATTGCTGAACAGAGCATTAGAGTGAGTTATGACCCAGGCTTTTCGGCATGCAGTGTTTGAGGCTGGCCAACGCATTTAATAAGAGGATTGTAAATTGCCAGTCTTTCTGAATACTAACTCAGAAATTCCTTATGGACAGTTTTTAGTGAATTTATTGGGTAGAGTTATATACTGAAAGATGAAGCAAGGAAGAACTATTTGTACAGCTATTCTTTGCTAAGGAGTACCCATTCTATAGTCTGAATACATTGTAGGAATTGATCTCCTTTCCCTCTCCCACATTCCCTGTATCCAGCCTGGCTGTCAAACTTTTCCGTACCTAGCACATTCTATTTTGCTATTTCTGTGGGTTGTTAATTAAGGTTACCATATTTTGAAAAGAAAAAGAAGAGACTTGCTTACTTTATACCACAAATCATCATGACAACTCTCACTTTAGATACCCTATAGGCGCTGGGCAGTTGTAAGAGATGCCACTGCTGCTCAGTTGAGTCAAACCAACAGACATGACAGACCTTCCTGGTGATTGGGCACAATCCCTGCAATAGTGGCATGATACCTTTCATCTCTCCAGCCTCTTTCTCCCTGCTGGGCCTTTCCCTCAGGATGGAGGAAGAATGTGGCCCCAGAGATGACACTGTTGGGAACAGCCCTGATCCAGCTGGAAGCCAGTGAGTCACTCAGGACTGAGGGTGGCTGCTTTGGAGGCTTCCCTCAAGCTGCTTTAGCCTAGCACATCTCTTTTTCTTCTCTTCAGAGCTCTACTACCTGATCACTCACTTTCTTCAGCCCAGAGCTAGCCATTTTAAAAATATACCTGGGCAGAAATGTTAGCTCTGAAGAAAACAAAATGCCCAGGAAATTGGAGGAGGGGAATGTTTGCTCTGAAAAAGAGGATATGTCCTGGCAAAGGAGGATGTATTGTAACCCTAATACAGTTTTTTAAAAATCCATAATATGATTTTAAAGCTTATAGCTTGGGAGTAGGCCCTAACTGATTTCATTGAGACACAAATAAATGGTTACAATTACCCTTATTTCATTTCATTTATGCACCACATTTCCTTAGGACCCTGATCCTCCTCATTCCTCATCCTCCTGAGATTCCTCTCAGGCTTTGGGAAGGTGCATCTCTGCTCACCAAGAAACTATATGACAACCCTAAAACAATGGGAGATACCATAGGGTGGCAAAGTGAATAATTGGTTTATTCTACCCAACTTTGTTGAATTAGTTCAGGTTTCAAAACAACAGGTTGATTCACAAGAAACAACACACAGTCACAGAGCTAAATGAACATGTGCGCGCACGCGCACGCGCACGCAAACCTCGGAAGCAAACTAAGGCTAGAATCCTGTTGGCGGTTTACACCAATAGAAGTTTCACTTACATCAGCATTGGTTCTTTTTTTGACTAGGCAAAATGTAAATAGGGGAGCAGCAGTGAAACCCTGGCAGGACAGTATTTACTGCCATCTCTCGCTTCCCTGGTCATTGAGGCACCTGTAGCTTCATTTCTTCTGTGACCATGCTGTTGCTTTTTTCTCTTGTGGCATAATTATGCCAGCAAGCAAAAATATTGGCCTAATGTTGCAAAAATAAATAAATAAATAAATAAATAAATAAATAAATAAATGGGGTGCAATATAGAAACTTTTTTTAGATACACGTTGATAAACTAGATTAAAGTAAAACTTAAGCAATCCTGAGAGAGATCATACCATAACATACCATACCATACCATACCTTCTATGATGTGATACGTTTCAGGAAACAGCAAAAGGTGATCCAAGGATGGAGCCAAACATGTACTGATCTTTCAAGTCCTATACATTTTCTTCCCAAAGAATAGTCAGTGTAGTTTATTAACCAATTTCCCCTTTACTGCCCTCATGTGCTTGATAAAAGCATCTCACTCTTTTATTTGTAAAAATGCCCTCATCAATTAAATGATCTAAAACTGATAAACACAAATCCCATATGCCTTAAAATTTTGCAACATGGCTTTTCTTCTACACCAGCCCATAGAGGGCCGATGACAGCAACCTGTGGCCGTGGCCAGAGAAGCAGCTTCTAGCTAGAACCTGAGACTGTGAATTAGAGGCAGTCACCAAACTCCAGTGGTGAATACAGTCAGCCCTCCATATTTGCAGGTTTCACTTTTGCAGACTTATAAAATCATTAAATGTTTCTTTCTGCAAAATACCCTTAATTAAAGGCGAACGAATTTTATGGGCTGGAGAGAAACCAGACTATTTTGAGAAATCAGACAATTTTGAGAAGGGAACTTAGTAGTAAGGATAAATAGATACTAGAGATGATGGATGGGACCATAAAGTACAACACTTTTTGTACTGTTTTAATGCTGTTTTTATCTGAAATACTTTGTAATGGCCCTGGTTATACAAATAAAGATATTATTATTATTATTATTACCACTACTACTACTATTATTATTTTGCAGCTCTGATTATTCATGGATTATTTCCTGTCAGCTCTGCTGCTGCCTTATGCCATTTTCAATAGGGACTGCAAGCCCAGTGAGACTGTGAAACTGCAAATGAGGCTTGTAAGTCCACATTAAAAATGGTGTGGGGCAGTACTGAAGGTGGCAGTAAGCCCCACCAGCCCCGCCCCCACTTTTTCCTTGTGAAGAAACCCTGACACCTCAAAGGAATCCATGGTGGATTGAATATGGTGATCATACTTTTTTGTGTGTCAAATATGATTTGGTAGGGCCTAGAATTATTCACATTTTTTTCACTTTCACAGGGGTTCTGTGCCCCTAACCCTCGCAAATGTGGAGGGATGACTGTAGATTTTGACATGAGCATAGGGGCAGGGTTTACATATATATTCATTTCTGTACAGTTGCAGCAGAGGCCTAAATTTTAAGTACAAAAGGCCCATGAAAATAACTGGAACTGCTCCAAATGGTGACTAACTCCCATCCATTTCAGTGGATCTAATTGAAGGTCATACTGGATTGAGCCCAAATAATTATTTATTTTCCAATATAAATAAAGCTCCAAAATTGGTATAAAAAGAAAAAAAGAAAGACAATTGTGTAGGAAATTACAAGTTCCACTCTTGCAATGCTTTCTTAGGATCTCTGAAAGTCAGTTTACTGAATTAAATGAATAAATGGATTTCCATTTCTCCTCCTAGCTAAACTATGTTCATTGTCATTCCTTAAAAATCAATCACAAAGTGAGTGATTTTTTCCCCCTTCACAACAGGCAACCGCTTTAGATAACAAGAAGATAAGATTATATAGTGTTGGAATGAGAGTGCCACTGACCATTGTAATAGACAGAGAAGCTGTGGGCTTTCTTCCTAAAATAAGGCTGGATAATCATCAGTCAGAGATAGTTTAGTCATGGCAAATCCTGCCTCTTTATCATAGATGATCATTGAGTCCTTCCAGCTCTATGATTATCCTCTCAAGAAATGCAAATATAGCTGGCTGGGCTGCTGAATCAATATTTTGAAGCCGGTGTTTATCTTCTGAGATGCCATCAGCATGTTTATATTTGTGCAAAATAATAGCATGATTGTGAGTCTTTACTTGCACACTCACTTGCAGCAACTATAGCATATTTATTCTCTTTAGGCAAGTGCACATTAATGTTAAGACATGAAGTAACAGTCTGTTAAGAAGCTACAGTTGCAGTAGGGGGAGAAAATCAATGCACCCTGAACAAACATTAAATACAGAAGATGTTTTCACAGATTAATTGGCCATTCTATCCAGGTCATAGTAAAATACAGAGATTCTTTTGTCACTATACACTTCCTGGACACCAAAGTGCCAAAAATATTAGAAGATAAGAGATAAGCAATTCTCTCAAGCAATTCTCCCAGGCTGAAACAGAACAAACACAGTATTCAGAAACATGCTCTTGCAATAAATACTTCATGCTCAGAGTCCCACATAAAGTATGCAACTATAGTTGCAAAAGGTGAACATGACTCCTCAAACTGCTAATGTTAGTCTTCAGCAGGGAGATTCCATGTCTCGTCACTCTACATGTTAATTGCTATAAGGTCTGTTATCCAATATTAGATCTTAGTATGCAATTGACTGAGAAAAGTCAACTGAAAACACTCATGACCTTCACCTGATGAATTAAAGCTATTATGGAAAGAAAAGAGCTAAAGCTGTTATGAAAATGGAGATGTACCTGTTTGCTTCCACAGAAAACTGTAACTCTATATTTATCATTTCTATCTCTTTGTCATTCATTCAGAATATATCAAAGAAACAGAAGGCAGCATGTCGGTTGGGATTAGAAATGAAAGGTCAGTTTCAGTCAATTTCTTGTTTTTCCAACATTATTTGCTTCTTCTTTTTTCATCAATCTGATGAAAAACAAAGCCTGTAGAAATATTTGTGTGCATTTCCATGCCCATTTCCCTAAATATATGCTTTCTTAAAACCAACTTCTGTAAACAGTATCTTCTGATATGATGGATTTTTGTGAAACATGCTCAAAAATATATACATTTTTGTATACATATTAAATTGGAAAATTGCACTGTAAGATTCAGCAAAATGTGCATTTTGACGCACAACTTTGGTTCATGTACAAGTTCCGGAAGTGAAAATAGGTATGTAGACAATTTGTTTTTCTTTCTAGTTGTGGGAGGGCCATTTTTGCCCTTATACCAAACCCAGATTCTGGTTTGAGGACTGAAAGGAAGGAAGGATGGTCCAAGTTATGGTGAAGGTCATTCACTATCTAGTTGTTGTTGTTGCTTTCAGTAAGTTTGTTGCAGTGCTGGGTCTGCAAGAGTCCTGCTGTTTCTGAAACAATGGCCACAATGGATGAGTGGGTAAATGGAAAATTGTCCCTCCCACCCATATGCTTGACTTTCCATTCATCTGCAAGGCCAGAGCTTTTAATTCAATTCTATTTTGCATTAGTCTTAGGTATGTTTTATTCCCACCTGTTGTTTTATGCTGGGGTTCAAGAGTTTCAGTATCATTTATAAGGTTTTTTTGTAAGAATTTATTATTCTTTTAAAGTACTTGGTAGTTAGTTACATATTCCAGACCATGGAATACATCCATAGAGTTGCAAATGAAAGGTCAGCTCATTTTTTTTGTGTCCAACATATTCCTTCCTTCCTTCCTTCCTTCCTTTAATTTCCCCTCATGGTATTCCTGCTATAGCTTATATAACACTTGGATTTTTCTGCAAAGGGATTGGGTTAAGTCTCTGTCCTGAATTTGTAGGTTGGTCTGATTCCATTTAAAGGAAATATAGACTGAACAGGTCTAAAATTGTTTAGGTTTCAATTTCAGCCTAGACTAGATAATCCTCGCATGTGATCCAGTATAGCTCCTCTTATATTTTTTCTCCTACTCTATACTTTTAAACACATCTCCCTAAATAGCTATTGAATTGGTCTGTGAACTTTCCCAGATCTCTTTTGGGTCACATGCTAAACATCATATAAGTGTATGCCAAGTAATTAATTCTGAATAACTACCTCCCTTAGTTCTGTATTCACAAGCAGTGATGAAAATTAAGTTCTTTCAAGCATGCTGATTCCCACACAATTGAGTAGGGCATGGGAGTGAGGAAAATTAACTTCTGCTTAATCATTCTGAATCCAAGTTTTAAAAAAAGGACAGAAAAGAGATTATTATGGAATAAATCAATGTGAAGAGATCATGGAATGATGAATTCTGATTCTTTTCCCCACCTAATCCATTCCATTCTAGATTGATTAACAAGACCTGCTCAGATTTCTTCAGATCATTTCATTATAAGATAGGCATATTGACTACCTGTTAAGCTATACTTTCTTCCCTGTCTCTTGGATCTCCTACCTTGGCAATATTGTGCTCATCTATTCATTTTTTATTTTCTTCTTAAAAAAAAAATCTTAACACAATTGTTTCAGCTTAGTGTGTATATTCAGAGTTAATTTTTTTCTTTTCTTTCTAAAATTTCAATATACTAGAAAAATGCAATCATTGTGATCATACACTTAATCACAGTAATTACTTTAAGATGTTGTCTTGAATCTTACAGAGGAATAAAAATAGTTTGTTAGCAAATTGAAATAAGCTTGCCCCTACATTTATTGTAATCAATGGATAATATTCAATTTATGAATTTGAATTTAAATGGAACCAAAGAGTGTTGGTATGTTCCATTTACCTATGCTACTTGCTATCTTATTCTAATATTTAATCACTGAAAGTACGCATTAATTATATCTTGATCTGAACAGTGCACTATAGTGCAATTTTGTAACTTTCAAATATTGCATGATTACATATAATAATAAAAAAGGGGTTTAACAGTTTCCAGGCAACAATTCACAGTGGGCACATGCAAACTTGACTAAAAAGACCAGAAAGTTCCTGATTTTGTCCCTTTTCTTTTCAATTTTATTTTGGAAATACATACACATTTTGTTTATTGAGCAATATTTTCTGACAGCTCCTGGTACAATCAGAAACTTTTTATAACAGCTACCCAGGTAGGTTTATTTTAAACTAGCAATAAAAAAAAATGGGTCAAAATCTGGAACTGTTCAATCAGTCTGGATATACCCAGTGTATTTGTTTAGAATGGGTAGTCACTAGGGATGTAATTTTTCCCTACCAGCAACCAGGTGTGAAGTTTTCACCTAAGTTCCAAATTTCAAAGATTCTCATCAATCCAGGATTCGTCTCATTATAGTTTCTCAACATTAAAAAAAAAAATGCTTCAAATATTTTTGAGCATCCTTTTTATCTCTAGTAGTCACACATCTACCATCATAACAAGATTTGGTGCAATCATTGGCAGCATTGTGTCTTCCAGATGTTTTAGAGTTGCACAGCATCCTTCAGAGCCATCAGAATTTGGTTCTCAGAAGCTGGAAGTGCTGATGAAGTCCTTTAACAGAACATCCAGTTCAACCAAATAGTCTCTAATGTTAAAAAATAAAATAAAATATTACATTCATCTTTGCCTTCTCTTCTAAGATAAACAATCCTTGTTAGCAGGTTAGCCTTGAAATAAGTCAGGCTAAAATCCTATTAGTTCAATCAAGTGTGAACACACTATGAGAACATTAGTCTTGTAATTATGTTCAGAACAGCCTCAAGACTAAGCTACTTATACTACAAAAATGAGTGTTCACCTTCATTTTTTTAAAGCAAGATATTGTTGTAATCACTCTGCAATTATTTACGCATAAAATTTCTATCCTATCCTCCACACTCCATCTGGTTAAATAAAGGGACAACCATAGCAAATGAACAGTGAATTTCTATTAGAAGGCTTGTGGCAGGGGGAGTATATTTTTGGATAGAAGAATTACCATGATTTTGCATGTGTCAGTGTGAAAATTGATGGGGCTATGCCATGTTCACATATAGATGAAGGAGACCTTCAGTCCTTAGTATGTTTTATACCTAGATTTGCCCACCAGTTTGAAGCTTATTTTAAGTGAAAATACTCAGCCAAATGATGACTACAGAATCAAATATTTCAAATCTCATATGTAAACTTGCTTGTCAGAAAGGTGTTCTGTGCATAGCCAGTTGCATATTTTAATAACCTTTACAAGATATTCAAGGTAGTTTAGGTGGAAGTGGCTAGTCCTTGTCATCTATACTACAAAGAACAAGAGCTGGAAAAAAATTGCTGAATTTGGAATATTGGTTACAAATCCTTCCAGTATACTTACCTGTCTATATAATGCTTGTTTAAGCAAAGTGGCTCTAATGAGATTAAGGTTCTTCTTAATTCCACTTTTACATAAACAATGACTAGCTGTTAACAACTCACCACAAGGAACCCAGAAGGCAATAGCGAGATGACAGATAACATATTTCTTCAAAGAAATGGAGAAATCTGCTTGCCAAGATTTGTTAGCACTTTAAAATATTGACCTGCACACATATGATCATTGTTCAGGTAGCAGAAAGAAAAGAAGGAAAGGAAAAATAGGTACATAGGAGTGGAGATTAATAGCACAAAGGCATGCCAGGATGCTGCACTGACTCATAACGCTGGAGAATCAGAGGAAGAATAGAGCATTATTTTAACTTATCCCAGCCTTACTGTCTTCCATTGCTGTAGAAGGGCTACAGGCCTTGTGAAAATGACACAGGTTTCTGAAAACAGGAAGAACAAGAGAGAGAGACTGACAGACATACAAAGTACCTACTTTGGGTTCCCAGTGCCTGGTTTCTTCCTTCGGAATATGCTGAGGAAATTGTTGGACCTACACGGTGTCTTGCCATCCCCGACATGCATACGCACCACATCTGAAGTGGTGAAGGCACTGCGGACATTCCTCTCAGGCTTGGCAATGATGATGTACATCTTGGGTGTGAACATACACCCCAAGGCTACTGTCACACTCAGGCTCACCGCAAAACAAGTAGTGATGATCTTGTAGTTGCTCCCGAAGTATATAGGTACAAAGGCCAGCCAGATGATACAAGTTGTGTACATAGTGAAGGCAATGTACTTGGCTTCGTTGAAATTGGCGGGCACATTGCGAGTTTTGAAGGCATAGTAAGTGCAACTCATGATGAGGAGTCCATTGTAACCCACTGGGGCAACCACACCTAAATTGCTGGTGTTGCAGATCAGGAAGACTTCCTTGATGCTAGGGTAGGAAAGGATGGGGAAAGGGGGCTCCATGATGATCAGGGTTATCACCAATGTCAGTTGTACACTGATCAAAATGGAAGCAATAACTACTTGGGCCCAAGCACTCATGAACCGTGGTTTGCGAGTGCAAATTTTTTTCTTGCTCCCTGCCAGGATGCGTGCAATACGGTTGGTTTTGGTTACAAGAGCAGAGTAGCACATGGCAGAGGAAAGCCCCACGAGGAGGCGCTGGAGGTAGCATGATGTGTCAGTGGGCTTAGCAATAAGAGTGAAAGGACAGATGTAGCCAAGGAGGATCCCAGCAAGTATAATGTAGCAGAGTTCCCGGCTGGAGGATTTCACAACAGGGGTGTCCCTGTAGAGTGCGAAGATAAGGGTAACAAACATGGTGACCAGGATACCCAGGCAGGAAAAGACGACTGCCACAATAGACTCTATGTCACTCCACTGGAGATATTTTACAGGAATGGGTTCACAGCCTGCAGGGCACAGAAGAAAAATAGAATTAAAGAAATTTGAAGATGGAAAATGGCAAGATAAAAAGCCTTCTCAGAAACTACAGATAGATTTCCTTATACAGAAGATGCATATGGCCTTGACTGATATGCACACAGGTAAATTGTGTTCATGCAGGGAAAGGCAGCCCCAAAATGATAATTTATATAGAAAAAGGTGAGGCTTCTATTAATGTTTGAATCAGCACATTTGAATTTAAGTAAAATATTTATTTCTAAAACTTCTTGTTGTATAAGCACTGCAGTCTGGGTATTAAATGGGACTGGTTACCACAGAAAGCCTTTGTTCTACCAGTTCCACTGACTGCCAATCTTTTTCCACCACAAATAGTGAATGAATGAGATGCGAGGCTATTCCAAAAAAGTACTGTATTCAAAAATTTTCCCCAAATCAGAAATATGGAACATGTCAGATTCCCAGCATTTTAGATAAGGGAGGCTCAACCTGTATATGTATATGTATGAGAGACAGCATATTAGAAGGCGGGCCATTTGGTTTTTGAAGAGCATAATTTTTTTGATTTTTATTAAATAAAGCTCCTTTTATGACTAAAATGGCAATACTGATTACATTTCCCTTCCAAATATAAAGCAGGTTTGTTTAATTAATTAATGTTGTAGTTTGCCTTTAAGCCTGCCTATAACCCTCTCCAGTTATAGATGCCTGTTCTTATTCCCTGTGATGATATGTAGCATTTTGCCAACATGATCATCTGGACTTATGTCCAGATGTTCAATAGAAACCAAACAATTTGGCCTCAATCCAACTGCTAGTCCCAACTAGAGTAGATCCATTTTATGAATTGACAGATGGTAAGTCAATGCTTTTGTAAATCCCACTGATTCAGTGGGACTACTCTAGTTGGGACTAGCAATTGGATTAGGGCCTTTATCTACCTGAATTTTTTTTCTTTTAATGTTAACTACATTTTTGTTCTTGTAGTATGTTTTGTTGAATCATGAGAACAAGCGCTGATGTATTTGACTAACACTGAAATCCTGTACAGATCTACTCAGAAATATCCTTTCTCATAGGCAGACATGGGCATTTAAATCTAAAAGCATTATTTTGAAATTGTATACATAAGCATGCATAGCAATGTCTGTTTACAGTACTTATATATGCCTGCTGAACACAATAAAAATGCTAAATCTGTTTCTAAGAATTATGTGAGCTCTAGGCTTTTGGAACAGAAGAGTTGTATAACCTTGAATTGATGGTTTGAGCACCACCTCTCTAAGAAAAGTAATTGTCTATTGGTCCTTCTTTCATTATTTTATTTATTTGAAATATTACTATTAAATAATTTCTAAATAATTAAATTATTCACAATAACCTATAAAATCACAATAAAGACAGCAAAAGGCAGTGCTGAAAGCAATCTTTGGCTTCCCAGAGAACCTTAGGTCTCCTCTCAGGCCATAAACAGAAGGCCTGGCCAGGATCTTTAGTAGCACCTTTACGAAAATTGTTATTGTTACTGTTATTTCATTTATATCCTAGTGGCTTGCAACAATTAAAACAATTTACCGATTAAAATAGAGGCAAAGACATCAGTAAAAACATGTAAGTCAGGAGTGGGCAACAGTGGGAGGCTATGGGGCCACATCTGATCCCTAGGAGACCTTGGGGGTGTACACTTCCCACCACACCCCTACTGCAAAAAAATTTTTTGCTCTCAAATGTCTCCCAAAACTATAGGGGATATTTTTACTATGATTAGCTGTGGGGGTGTTTCGCCATGTTTTAGGCCCTCCAATCTATTTTAGGGCCAAGAGAGACCTTTTTTCAAAACAGGAAGTGGTCATGTCCAGTTTATCTCAGATTTTGAAAATTGGCCTTTCCTGGCCCTAATATGGCTCAAGAGACCCCATTTGGTGAAATTGTCCCCTCATACCCCCCCTAGAAGGCATTTGGGGGCCCAGAGAGCCACATGTGGTCTATGCTCACACTTTTCTCACCCCTGATAGAAATAATGCTTGGCATCCTGTTCTGTACTAAGGGGATTGTAAGCCAGATTTAGGATCTTATTAGTTTTGGGTTTCATATTTAGGGTTGTTACTGACAAAATGTGACTCCAAAAACTTGCCTCTTAAGCCAGGCAGCACCTCAACCAAAGGGATTCTGAGGCGCTGCAGATTGGGGAACTAGGAAATAATGACTGCAACACTCTCTTGGTTGTGAGGAGTATTGAGACATGCAACTGGAGTTTCTCCCTCGGGGTCCTGTTGCACCTGCTTGTCTCAACTTGTTCCAGACACAAGAAAGACATAATTTCTCAGCATCTCAATCTGCAGCACTTGGAAACCCTTCATGTGCTGTCTGGCTTAAAATGTGGTGGCATCCGTTGAAGCAAACAAAGCTCCATCATCATAGTTATGTGTGAAGATGCAGGATCTTGGCTGTTGTTTTTAAAATGCAATTAAACAATCTCTAGAATGAAAACCATTCAAAAAAGTTTTGCCAAGTTAGAGCCTCTGAATGATCTCCCAAGGAAGAAGAAAGAAGCCAGCAATTAGAGAGGATGCTGTTACTTAACTATGAGATTAGACCAAAGGGGAAAAATTCCAAGGTATAGAAACAGATAGTTGGGAAGGTCAGCAGCAGATCCTTTCAAAGAGAGGTCAATATTGTACTGGAGATTCCAATCCCATCAACAATGTTAAGAGAGACCCACAGCTACCTAATGAAATATTTCATCCCAGGCTTTTAAGTTGGTGTCTGGAGATGGAGAGTTTGGTGGCGTGGGGAAGCCAAGAGCATGGTGGAGAATTGTCACAGAAGTGGAGCATACAGGTGAGGAACTCTACACTCATGTGGCTACTTTGAGGAATCTTGGATTTCTCATGATCTGTTTTGCCCTACAGCTGAATTTTGAGTGGAGTGAGTGGGGCAGCTAGCACATTTTCAGCATTTACAGTTTGTTTTGCTTCTGGATCTAAGTACATGTTTTTTCCCTGCTGTTGCAGGGATGCTGGCCATGTAGACAAGCCCTTCAAGTGCAGGGAAAGTTATTCAATCTTTCCTTAACATGAAAGGTAGAAGAAGCTGTGCTAACACTTGCTCCTCAATACTCTTACTGGACAACTCATATGGTCCTAAAAACACTGGCTAGGGGGAAGGTCCAGGAGATCAGTGTAGTTATCAATGGCCTAATCCAGGTTTTGTAGAGCTTCATGGAGTACATTAAGTATTTAAGATCTTTGGCTGAACCTGTTTTTGCTACCCAGCTCTTCATTATGTACCAACCCATGTCAGTGATTCACCCAGACCTACAGTCCACCCAGTTGAACCATGGGGAAAATCTCCATCCAGCTGCAGTGAAAGACTTCTGACTAGACTATAGTCTGCAGACGGGCTAGGAGAAGAAAGTCATCAAGAAGCAAAACTCCTAGCAAGCAGCCATAAAGCCTAGGGAGGAGATAGAGAGCAAAGGAATCTCAGTTGAGATTTCTTTGTCTGATGGGGTTCCCCAGTTCAACCAAGAAATAATGTTTGATGGGTACTCGTGGTGTGACCCTTGTGACGATGGACTATACATTCCTGGTTGCTCTCAGGTCTTGTAAAACCACAGTGACTAAGATTATGGACCAGTGTCTTCTATTTATGATTATAAAGAGGTTCAGGTACAATTTTATTTATGGTTGTGTTTGGAGAGAGTGGGGGGTGGGGTGGGGAGACAAAGATGACAAGACTTTTGTTGCTGTACTGGGATTCTTTTCACTGTTGCTGTGACTAGTGAGAAAATGTTATGGCAAGGAATTGTCCACACCTGTCAAGTCGTTGTTAGGCCACTGTCCCAGCTCACATGCTTTGCATGTAAACTCATCTTGTACAAATTCATTCTCCTTGCATGCTGTGCAAATCCAGCAGCAGCTCACTTCTCCCTTCCTTATAACCTATAATAAAAAAAATAAAAATAAAATGAATTCTTCCAAACCATTGGAACATCAGCATTTCACTCTGTATAACTGAATCTATTATACAGTAAGCATAACACTCAGAAATTGTGAGAACAGTATGAGAGAATTATAATAATAGTTAGGGAAAGATTAAAACCAGTATTCATGTTTCAACTTGTCTGGGCTAAAATGCCCTTTTACAAGCACAAGTTTTCTGTATATTTCTAAAAGATGAAAACACAATTGTGTGACATAGACGAGTGGTCTGACACAGTGTGACGCAACTTTATAAGCTCAATGCAATTTGTGAGTCAAAAGGAATGTGAAAAGGGGAACTTGATTTACATACGGTCACATACATAGTATTATTTATTTATTAACTTTTAAAAAAGGATATTCAATAGAAACAAACTATTTGATCATCATTTATGTCCATTTTCTAATTAAACTAACACACTATCCTTTACTTCTACAGGAGGTTGTAAAAATACCATGATAGCAAAAATAATCAAGGCTACTTCATGGAGTAAGAATCATTCCAACACTATCTTCAGTTGCAGCTTGAAGGGAGGAGGGTAGAGAGCAAGGTGTCATAGTAGATGAGCCGTATTTCCCAGATTCCCAGCTTTCGTTTAAGAAAACAAAACAAAACAACAACAACAACCTAATCATTGTAGAAGCTAAGATAGGAGGGAAAATATGAAGCAAGTATTCTGCTAATTTTTTTTTTGTAAACAACTAGTTTGCATCTGCAGTATTTCAGTCTTTTTAATCAATTAATTAAATCACAGCAATGACTTACAAACCGTGCATCTCGAGAAGGAATTTCCTGATTCTGTATTACAATTTTATTGATCTTTCTTGATGGGAGGTGATAGCTAACCCATTACGAAATCAGATGCCAGTTGTTTAGAGAATGTGTTATTAGGCAGTACTGTGTCTATTCTCTTACACAGCTAAAAAGGCAGCAAGGATAGAGTTCCATCTTGGTTTTTATTTTAAAATTAAGCCTCAGATCCTATTGCATCAAACTACTCACATAGTGGACTGCAACATGAGTAGTTTGAATCTCCATGTCCATACAGGCCAAGAGCAGTAGTCTTGGCAGTAGTGGTGGGAAGAGGAAGAGGAGAATATCTTCCACTCTCCAGAAGCCAGTTCCAAGCTGGCTGTTTTTTCAGTGTCAGGCTTTGAGTGGTCCTCACAACTAAGGCCCTTACCTCACGACATCAGCATCCTGGCAGTGCAATGCATTGCTCTCAGTCCAGGACGCATGTCATTGCATGATGTTGTTGCAATCCTGCTGCTGTTGCATCCTCATCTGCTGCTGTTGCACCCTTTTTCATTACTGGAAAAAAAATCCAGTAATGGTCCCTTTTCCCACTGTGATCCTGTCAGCTGTTGGCATGCAGTAAGGGCCAAAGTGCTTGATAACGTTTCCTTCCACAGTACACTGCAGGAAGAGGCAGGGAAAGGGACTCGCCATTGATGCTGTACTGTGGAAGGAAGAATGCTGTGCCTGATGTTACCCATCTGCTGGCAGCCGAATGAGTGCAATGGAAGCATTCAGGCCCCAATCCCATCCTGGTAATGGTAGTGCTGGGAACCTGCTGGGACAACATGTTATTAGGCCATAGTGCGGTAAGGGCCTCCACCTCTCTGGGAAACGATGTGCAAAATAACCTGTTCCATGGCCAGTACCATGGCTGTTTCTTCAGTGTGGGGCTCCTACAGACCTCAGAAATGAGGCACTATTGGAAGAATGAGCTGCAACATCATGACAGGCAATCTTCCAAGTCATCCCTCCTATACAGTATTGGCTGCAAGGGCCCCTCATAGCAAAATTTTTTTGAAAAAGCATAAAGCTAGCCTCTTGAGGGCAGATGGTGCTCATTGTCTCCCCTTGCCATTATTATAATCTCATCTTCTTTTTTCTCCTCCATTATTATGTGCTTATTGAAGGAAGAGAGGCTGTGACTGACAGTCTGGTTTTATGTGAGTCCAGCAGAATAGCCCTGTGTTGATATGCCTGGGAAGTCACACTGTAAACTCCAGTACCTTCCTAAATCTGTGTATCTTTTGTTCATCTGGTTTCTCTCCCTTCCCCATGTATCTCAGATTTCTCACAGATCCCTCACTACAAACAAAGTTTTGCCTGATTCAGTGATGCTTCTTCCACGAAGCCAAAATATAACATTCTTCTATATCAGTTCTATCACATTCCCCAGGCTTTCTGCTATACTGTAGGCTTTCTAAATGTCATGGAATGTGATGCTAAGGAACAGACACACACACACACACACACAAAATCAGTGTTGTGTTCACACACAAACCCATACAAAACTGTGCAGGAAAAGATCATGCAGATGATCATGATTGTTTACTTGCTCTCAAAAGAGACAGACCTAGTCACTCCACTAGAGACAGTGGTAATACTACAATGGAGGAAATTTACTGATAAGGATTTAAATTGGTCCTTTGCCACAAACTGGAGACCACTAGTATCTGATGGCTTGGGGTAAACAGCTACCACTTAACAGTGACATCAATTGCAGCCTTTGATTTTCTCCAGATAACTCAAATGTGAGGCCATTCATTGTTGTAGAAGAAAATAAATAAAGCAAGAGTGATAGGCAAGTTTTTAGTTTGGATTGGGGGTAAGCTAACCTTCAGAACTGCACTCTTTTTGAAAATATTCCTCTCCCTATTTAATGGAACATTTTGCCTTTGCAACTTAACTTTATAGATGTTATTTGATTCTTGTTCATTGTTTTTCTGTATGTCACACAAGCATGGCAGGTGGCAAATTGCTTTCAGCTAGATATAAACGGAGTCTCTGGTGGAGATTTTGTTTGCAGTTCAAAGCAGCCTGAGCTGTGGGATCACAGGGGGGCAAATACCAAGTAGTGCATGCTTCAGTCATTCCACCGGAGGGAACTGCTGTTACACATTACAATTTGCTATTATGCTGGTTATTGATCTTGTTCAGTAAATTTCACACCACATGCACATGCAGAAACAGCCTGCCCTTTCAGAAAAGACTAAGGCAAGTCAATTGAGCAAGAAACAAAAGTTCTGATTGTATAAATTAAAGCTAGACTTCGTGTACAAGATCAATAAAGTTTCATTTGCCCAAAAGTGGTGGGGACAAGTACTAAAGTCTAAAGAGACAACATCGGCAGAAGAAATACAGTTACTGTGACAAAAACATAACACAGAATACATGCTGAAACTGTAATAAGGTGTTATAGGATGTCTCTCAGTGTTGTTGGAAGTAGCTCCAAGCTAATACTGTGAGGAACAATGCCTCAAGGAAAGAAATGCTAATCAGTACATCATTTTGGATTTCTAATGATACAATTCTGGCAGTTGTCTCCAGATTTGGAGAACTGGAATATGGCTGCCCTACCTAATTTAATCTCCTTCACTGGATGGGTTCAACAGTGCTGAACAAAAACATGGCAAAAGCAACTAGAAATATATAAAAAAAATTGATGCAAACAAAAGTGGATCAGTGTACTTTTGCCTAGGACTTCCAACAAATTTCTTCTTTGGTAAAAATTTCTCCTTTCCTAATATAACGTTATTTATAACAATAACAGAAACAAACTTATTCTAATCACTCTGTTCTGTGTGGACTACATTTGTTCAGGCCTGTTATCAACAACAACAGCAATGTATCCAAGCTTTACCGATATGAGAAATTTTTGGGAATTAGTTCAGGACATTTGACAGACTTCAAACTAACATTATGCCAGACCATTCTTTCCTCTCCCAAGGCAAATGATTCCTGTTCTGTTAAAGAATACCCTGAACTGCTTGGGTCACATATGCAGGACAAGTAAGACCAACATTTTGTTTCTGTTGTAGCAAACTTTTAAAAATCATTTACAAATAATGTTCTAAAATTATTATCCACACAGTATATTTAGTCAGGAAATATCATGCTGGAATTTCAGTGTCAAAAACATGAGCTATTTTCAGAATTCAAATCTTTGCTCAGTCATGACCTTGGTGGGTCTCAGGGAATCCACTATTATTTTATCCAGATAATCAAATTTTGGCTTAACAAACCTGCATATTAACTGGATGTATTTGCCCTTGTATACTTGCTGCATTCCTTCATTTGCATAAATAAGGAAACAGGTAGCTGCAATTAACCACAGCTTCCTGTTTTGTGGAAATCATGCTTAATAGTGCTAAGCAAGAAAATTTGAATCCAAGCTTTAAAATTACCCAGTATCTGGAAGCTTTCTTAGAAACTATTAGAATTAGTCTTCTCATCTAATTTCTCACATTTTTTTCCCAAAATGAGTTACTCCCATAGAAGCAAGAGCTATCCATATACCTTAATTTGACCTTTTGAACAGGGATCACTACACACTGATCGAACCATTCCACTTTTGTTCATCTGAATCTTGTCATCATCGATATTCAATACTCCTTCATGCCAAGTCCCAATATAGACGTAATCATAATGATTACCCGCTATGTGTTGCAGATTCATGATGTCATACCTAGGAAGCAAGAACAGAATGCAAAATGTCAAACTGAAGTTGCCATTGATAAGCATCTCCTTTATGACTCCTACTCAGATTCAAAATGGACACATCTTCCCCCATCCTCTGGTTCCCCTTGTTCATCATGTAAAATCCCATAATTATAGTTGACTCTTCTGGCTTCCACTTTCTTTGCCAATCCTTGCTAGTTCAAAACCATAAGAGGACACACCAGACTCTTCTTTGTTAACATCTTGGCCTGATTTTTAATATCTTTTTCTGATGAATAAGCCAATGAAGCCTCAAAAACTTGGCTAGTGTATTTAATGCTTTGGACTTGTCCCAATAAAAGATCGTTGCTTTGTGGATTTTGTTGTATTTCTTTGTTAACAGTATGTGAATTATCTGCAAATGGTCAATTTGCAAGGAAAGTTTCTTAAATACCAGCAATATGAACTGATAGCTGTAGCAAAATAAATAAGACAATATTGTGGAGAATTCTTAATCATTTGATGTGCTATTGTATTATTCCATGTATAATACAACATGTTTTTTCATAATATAAAGGGTGGGAAATTCTTCAGTTACGTTTACTGATCACCTTTCATTTATATAAATTTCTTATGTATAAGAGCAGACTAATAAAAATATGAAGGAATTGTCATCAGAGAAGACAGTCTGGTCAGTATCAAAGAACTCCTGAAGACTTTCCTCAGTGGGCCATGAATATATTTCTAACTGTAGTGAAACTGTAATTCAACTAGCATGTTGTGAAACTGAGCTAGTCATTCAACAGAACTGGTTTCATGAAAAGTCCCTCCCAATTCCTCCAAAGATTTTGCCAAATCTTTGTTCTGCACAATTCCTGGTGCCCCCACTCACTATCAACAAAAGGTTGGCGTGGGCTAGTTTCTAAATCTTTGCTTTTCCTTTCAAATAACATATTTAGGTTCTTCAGAATTAGTTGTTGTATGCCTTTAAGTCATTTTGACTTCTGGTGATACCAAAGTGGCCCCACCACAAAAAAATTTGGTGAGATTTGTTCAGAGGGTGTTTGCCACTGCCTTCTTCTGAGGATGAGAGAGTGTAACCTGCCCAAGGCCACCCAGTGTTTTTCCATGCCTGACCAGAGATTTAAATTCTGATCTCTCAGAGTCCTAGCTCAGGACTTAAACCAAACTGACTCTTTACATTCTTATTAAAAAGAGAACTAAACATTTGAAATATGAGAATTTCCAGCTTAGGGCCTAGTTTTAGAAGAGGGGCAGAAGGGAAGAACAAAAGCAGGTAAAGGTCCAGTCAGTGCCATAATCTCTTTCATATTTTCAGTAGTATTCCACTCTTCCCTTACTTGAATGGGGCAGACCCTATTTTAAAGCAGTAGCTCTGTCACTGATACACATAGGCAAAGTCTGACAGTTTAGGGATCGTTCATATATTCTTTTTTTCTTTTCTAAGATCCTTCCCTCAGAGGACAGCAGGCCAGTTCTTTTAGCCTGATCTACCAGATGCCCCACCTGTCTTTGTTAAACCTGTGGAGGCCCAAAGAATATTCTCTTTGACTCAAGAAAGATTTCTTATGATGGACTCTGAGGAACCTTGACATAAATTAATCAGAGTTACATTCAATAATGAATGAAAGGCAGCTTTGCAAGCATCTCATGGACAATTAGCAATCCAGGTGGAAAATCTGCTGCTCGCTTGCTCAAAGGAAGTAGCATATACTTGTACCAGATCAAAACAAAGTTAGTGTTCATGCTTCTGAGGTCTTTCAAAGGGTACACTCTGCCCACCATCTTTGCCTCCCATTGTTCTTACTGCCTAAGACATACAAGCACTGCTCTGCTAAAGATTCTTGATGCTGCTTTGCTATGCTGCTTTTTCCTAACACAAAAAAGGACAGTCGTATTTCAAGGTGGAAGAGAAAGAAGTAGGAGTGAACGGAACAGAATGGGGCGGGGGAGAAATCACCAGTGAGTCTAGACAGACAGGTGGCTGTGGAGAGACATAGAAGAAAAGATTATTGTGGGTGGTAGGCAGAAGTGTGTTTTAGTTTAAATCTAGAATGAGGAGAAAACCACTGCTCAAAAAAATTGAAGAAACATGGTCAAGAAATTGGGGAAAAAAGAGTGCTTCTTTCTGGGAAACTACTTTGTTTCTCTGCTTGCTGTGTTTAGGTTGAGGTGAAGGCATTTTTTTCCCCTTGAGCGTCACAGCCATAGACAGCCTGAGGACAAGAAAAGCCAGACAGATGTTTGTGTGCCCTGAATAGTAATGAAGCACAGGCAAATCAAACTGGTTCTAAAAAGAAACACTTTCTATTTTTTAAAAAAAGCCAAAGGAATTCGATGGGGCATCTCTGTTGAGAACTACAGAACTACAGTCTATAAAACCTACCTGGGGAACCCAGAAAAATGTCTAAAACATTGTGTGTGTGCATAGACACATGCCTATATACACATATAAATGGCCATTTCTGCACTAGCCTGTTATAGCGCGATGATTCCACTTTCAACATCCTCTGGAATCCTGGGGTTTGCAGTTTCGGGAGGGGCCGGTTGGCCCCTCCCGAAACTGCAAACCCCAGGATTCCAGAGGATGTTGAAAGTGGAATCATCGTGCTATAACAGGCTAGTGCGAAGATGGCCAATATTTCAGGTATTTTTCTGGATTTGTCAAGAGTTGGTTGTGTGGTTCACAGCGGGGCTACAGAAGAAACTAAGAATATGGAAAATTGTGCTTTGTGCAGACCACAGTTGATTTCCATCAAACTACATTAGATCTTGGTTTGTAAACTAATTCTTGATTTGTAAACTAACTCTTGCTTGCAGTATGAAACCGGATGCTTTGCTTTGTTATAAAGAACAAATAGAAACTTCATGTCTCCCACTTTCATTGTTAAAATGGGGAAACCTCACAAGCATATCTGAGGGATATAGTTTCTTGTTGCACCTGAATGCAACCTTACAGCATGATCTTATCCATAAGTTAAATGCCCCCCCCCAGTTAATAGGATTGGACCTTTAATGACCAGCCCCTTGTCTCATACGAGTTTGATGCTACTATGCTATTTTGAGTGCATGAAGCACATCACAGGTAGCAGTAAAATCTACATTTTACTGAAGTGCAGATAAATAGGCTATCAAACCTGTGGCCCAAGTTCATTAAATGTCTACTAATCATCAACATGGTATAGCAGTACATTCTGTAGCGTAGCATTCATCATTACAGTCCCTGTAGCCATGCAGCTCAGATTTAATTGGCTGACCTCTATTGGAGACAATGCTATCTTAGTTGCAACCTTGGTCAGAGACACCAAAGGACTTCTTTTGTTCTTGAAAGTTTGCAATTTCTTCACAGCACCCCATGTAAAATTGTGTCCAACTA
Organism: Ctenosaura bakeri; assembly: GCA_948474755.1. Lineage (NCBI taxonomy): Eukaryota > Metazoa > Chordata > Lepidosauria > Squamata > Iguanidae > Ctenosaura > Ctenosaura bakeri. Next base: position 70,164 of record CAOLHI010004326.1, on the reverse strand, counting down.
TTTATGATAGAACTCTTTCTCACTACATTTCTACTGTTTCTTCTTCTGCTTCATATGTAAATTATCTTACACCTGTCTTGGAAATACTGATTGGCCAATACAACTGGAAGCACCTCACACATTGTATGAAACTCAGGACCTTTTGTTTTTATTAAGGGCTGACCATATAACTTCTGCAGCTTCTAAAAGGCATTTGTTTGCTTGAAAACATGCAATAAATCACCTAGTCACGCATCTGTCAGGCATATGTTTAACATGAGTTTTCAGACACAAGAATGCCCTTCAAATATTACAAGACAGATATAGCTGATCCATGAAAGAAACACTTTTTTCTCTAATGATGTTTCTTGGCTTTGTTTTACAAGTAGCATTTGTTCGTCTCCTTGTTTAAAATATTTCTTAACCACTTTTCATATGCAGCAGGAATAAAATTCATACAGCATTTATTTTAAAATCTATAAACTTGTATGTATATATGTTTCATGCCTGTGATTTGTAATGCTAGAGCCCTCTGAATCCAGAACACTGCCAAGACCACAAGGAAATAAATGTGGATGCACATAGAAACCAATAATATTTGTATTGGTTCATATGCTTGTTTCAGCTACAAAAACCTAACTTCAGATTTTCTCTGCTTTTAAGTCAGGACATGGCTGAATCACTTGGAGAATGAAAACTGAAACGAATGAGGGAGTGTGTTTAGCAACTGCTTTTTAGTTTTGCTTTGCTTTGGAATCAGTTCAGATGTCATTTTTTTCACTTCTTTAGTCTTACTATAAAAGCAATCATTGAGGAGAAGAGCATTCTTTGAGAGTTTTGCAGACAAAACTGTACAAAATGTTGTGCAACCCTATTACTAATTAGAAATCAACATTTCCATGCCTTGCTTATTGACCAACACACTTAGTTCTGTCAAGTAACTGTCTTGCCTTAGCAAGAAACCCTTCTGCTAGCACAAGTTGGAAGACCTGGATTTCACTTAGTCACTGCAGTCCTCTCTGCATCATACCATTATGTTCTGGAGGGTCCCACAACCATCAGGAGGAGGGAAAAGGGAGGCTTAAGTAGATTGGATAAACCCAAAGGTAGACAGTTTGAATCCTTATTTAGAAGTAAAAAAAATCATAGGAAATTATGCATTTGAAACTGTTCAAAACTCAGCTTACTTTATGAGGATTTCCATAAGCTAAATCCAATTCATGCCCATGCAATGGCACCCCACCATAAAGTCCGCTCACCTCCCTGCTGAAGCCTTCTCAAGTGCCTAAAAACTTGCCCTGGAAGGTTTCTCAGCGTTCTGATTCACAGAACTTGAGGTATGATGTATTTCTTAACCACTACTTTTCACCTAGAGTAGCGGTGGAAATCATGCAGCTCATGGGCCACATATAGTCCCAAAATATTTTTTGCAACTACTGGGGCCCCTCCCCCACACACATAATTTTAATTTTAAAAGGTAAAAACTTTTTAAAAAAATAATTCCCTCTATGGGTCCTTCTATGACAGAACTGTGAAGAGGAATTGCACTTCTGGGCGAATATGATTCTCCCATACCTTGTTTTAGCAAAATATCTATTTATTTTAATGGAAGTGGGCTTTTTTAAAAATGGAAGCAATCTTCTAACCATAGTGTAGAAATTAATCATATTTTTAAAAAAAGTCTAAAAGCAAACAACATTTCAACTGAAACATTGAACCCCTCCCCCATTTTCTTCACACACCTAGACAACAGAAAAATCTTAACCTGATGGTGGAAATACTATCCAGGAAGGGCATTCCAGATTTGGGATGTCACAGTGCTAAAGATGCTGCCCAGTGAAGGGCCTCCACAGATGTTTTTAATATGCCTGTAAGCTAATATGGAAAGAGGCAAATCCTCAGCTATTTGGGTCCCAGGATGTTCAGCCATTTAGTTCCAGCAGCTTCAGCTGAGTTCAGAGATCAATAGGCAGTCTACAATCCCCCCCCCCACAATAGAGAAATATATTACTAACTTTGGCTGAACATGTCAGGAATCTAGTCTTTTCAGATCATCTTTAAAGCACAGCCCTGCTGAAGTTTTAACACTTCATAGGCCTTTTCTGCACTACACTCTTATAGCGCGATGATTCCACCTTCAACATCCTATGGAATTCTGGGGTTTGCAGTTTTGGGAGGGGCCAAGTGGCCCCTCCCGAAACTGCAAACCCCAGGATTCCATAGGATGTTGAAAGTGGAATCATCATGCTATAAGAGTGTAGTGCGGAAAGGCCATTGTAAACTGGCCTGGAGGTTATTAGAGCATGAATCATTATGGCTTGGCTGTCTTTGTTCACAAAGACAGCCAGGCCATCATAAACAGCCAAGGTATAACATACCACCTAACATTTCACAAATGAAAATTGAGATACCTGGGACCAAACAACACCAAAGTGTGCTCAGGACGGCAAAAGTTAACATCTTGGAGAACACACGGGCTAGGAGAGGCTGTGGAAGTTTGCTTTTGCCTGAGCCAACTGAGAAGGATAAGATTCCTTCTCCTTGTCTCTCCTCCCTGTGAATCAACTGAATGCAAATTACTTCTACACTTTGGACTCAGCCCATTTCTGCACTACACTGCTATAGTGCCATTATTCCACTTTCAACATCCTATGGAATCCTGGGGTGTGCAGTTTAGAGAGGGGCATTTAGAATTCTCAGCCAGAGAGCTCTTTGGCCTCAGTAAACTACAAACCCCAGAATTCCACAGGATGTTGAAAGTGGAATAATAGCACTTTAAAAGTATAGTGTGGGAATGGCCTCAGTTTGCAGTCACTGAAGTAATCAGAGGACAAAGGAGGAAAGTAGAAGAAGGAGAGAGAAACTGGAACATTTTAAAAGCAGCTGAAAAATTAAGTCAATGGCATAACTGGGACATTTAGAGGGCATGGTGTAAAACTGACTAGGGCTCCAAGACCTGCACATTACAATGCTGGATCAAGGAGTGACATCTTCAAGAGTGCAGTACAAATATCACTACAAAAAACACCTTAGTAACCTTATGTTATATTGTTGAAAAAGGTATGAGTGAAGGTTAAGAGCAATGCATTGTCTCTCAAGCTGCTATATGCACTGCCTCTTTAGTTGCTAAACCATATGTCTTTATTGCATATAATTAAAATGTAAAGCATTCTTTGAAAAGAAAACAAATGATTTGTTTTCCACATACAAAGATTTGTTCTGTTTGTATGCAGTATGTTTTGTTTATCTGTCTTTGCTTAAATGTCTTACTGGATGAAGCAGATATAAATAATGGACAGCTCTTTCATCTATCATTGGAAATGGTGATTTACTGGAACAAGTCATTACACTGGGAAGGCAACATTGATAATTGCTTTATGGTGTTTTGTTTTAATTTGAGAGACATATTGGGAATCTATATTCTTGTGAGATTGAAAGGCATACACAAACAAACCCACTCCTTGGCAGGCATGTGAAGAATCCCCATTCTCAGTTTCATTGTGTTTCTCCAAGTCGTTCTATCCTTTATTTATATCAAGTTGCTAAATGTGTTTTTCCTTTCCATTATAGACATTCATATGCATTGCCCCCAACATACAAATTTTCATATGCATTTTCCTACTGTATGTATCATCATATCCTCCTTGAGCAAAGCAGATCTGTATGCATTTTTCAACTGAATGCATTTTTCTGTTTACATATGGTTCTGTACATAATTTATTTTATTTTTTCTAAATGCACCACAGTCTTCACCAGTGTGCAAATGCCCAAGGCAAACTATATTTTATCTCATAGGAGAAGCAAAATGGGTGCTCTTCTCTTTAATTTCAACTCTGACATAATTTATTTCCATCCCTACCCTTGTGTAAACCCAGAGAGCTGGAAAAGGGGCCATCAGTACAATCCATTTTCCTACCTGAACTATAGCCATCCTACTTATGTTGATCAGCCAGCCTTGCATTGACCCCTTCCTTGCAAAATAGCCTAATGGAGCACTTCAGAATAATCTGTGGAACATGTAAACCGTGTGCTTTCATTTGCCTTCCTGTGTCTTTTTTTTTTTTTTACTCCAAACCACCATCATAAACAAGTTTTCTTTCAACCATCAGTACAGCAATTGGTTGAATTCTTTCCACTGTACAGTTAATATTTAGTGTTATAAGTGGAAATGTCTAGCTGTGATTTGGAGTAAATTATATAAGCCATGATAATTACTACTTTGCGGGATAAAGCAAAACACAACAGTGCCTTACCTTCCTGGAGCATCTCCATTTTCATCAATTCGAACTTCTTCTCCTGAAACTCCAATGAAGGAGGAATTTAAGAGAAAATCCAAGAGCTTGCTTCCATCAATTGGCTTCATAGCATCACACAGTCCAACATGTCCTGGACAAAGGGCATGATGCATATTTTGTAGTCCATGGGCCATAGCATAAATAGCATTGATAACAAATCCCATTTTACTGTCCTGCACATAGTTTTCTTCTAAACTTTCATTGCCTACAACAAAAAGAAAACTGTATTACTCCCAATATAAAGATATCACACAGTAAGACATTTAATGTACAAAAACATACCTTGTTTATATATAGGCATCAATGTAAAGACCATCAAAAGCACTTTGAACATGATAGCATAAGATACCCTTCATCCCTGGAACTGCATCCCAAAGGTTTACTTCCAGGGTTAGCCCAAGACATTTTGCTGCCTGAAGCAGTTAATGGTGTTCTCTGTCCAATGATATCAACGCACATAGTACCTAAAGCCACCCAAATTATGAAGTAGAAAACTCCTTGGGTACTACTGGTGGTAAATAATACAACAGCAACAAAATAAATTCATAACAATTTGCTTGCCTTTCAAGGTAACCCAAAGTGTGGTGCTTGAAGCAGCCACCTCACTCAGTCCTGTGCCACTTCCTTTAAATCCCTTCCCAAAACCCGCACTTTCTGTGAAATCTTGACTTTTTGACACAAACTTCTAGTTCAGATACTCTCCTATTAACGAGGGGAAAGCATGTAAAATGGAAATAATGACATTTCCTCCCATACACCACTGCCTCCATTTTCCGCTCCTTTCTTTCTTGTGTCCTTTGTGTCTGTTTCTAGACTGCTTTCCCTTTGAAGCAGACCTGTCGTCTTTCTCTCCCCACCCCCCAGCAAAAGATCATATATGTGGATGACACTAATGAAAGAAATACTACATTATAACACAAAATGCGATTATACTTCAGTTTACAATAAGAACCATACAGAGCCAAACCTAAGAAAGACAAAGAGTGAATAGGAGAAAGAGGGGAATAGTTTTCCTTGAAAGTGTTGAAAAATGTCAACGCACTTGAAAGAACACAATAATTGAATGAGAGTATGGCCATTTCCGCACTAGCCTGTTATAGCGCGATGCTTCCACTTTCAATATCCTCTGGAATCCTGGGGTTTGCAGTTTCGGGAGGGGCTGGCTGGCCCCTCCCGAAACTGCAAACCCCAGAATTCCAAAGGATGCTGAAAGTGGAAGCATCACGCTATAACAGGTTAGTGCGGAAATGGCCTATGTCTGGCAGTTTTAAAGAAGAAAATAACCTCCTCTAGCATATTTGAATATATTTGTCTTGTTTTGTTGTGGTGTGGACATCTTTCATTTTTCTACTGTATCCTATTAATAGTATTCCTTTATCCTATATGTGCTTGTATCTTCACTCTCAAATTATATCACTTTGATACCACTTTAACTGCCATGGCTCCATCATAAGGAATTCTAGGATTTGTAGCTTCATGAGGTATTTAGCCTTTTTCCCTTAGAGAGCTCTGGTGCCTCATTAAACTATAGATCTCAGGATTGTATAGAATGGAGCCATCTCAGTTAAAATGGTATCAAAGTGCTATAATTCTGCGGTGTGGGTACACGCACAGTCTTCTATCAATCTGGGCTGCCTTTTGGTTGTACTGCCACAGGCTGAGCCAGTGACATGAAAACTGATGACATGCTGTGAACTATTCATGGATGTGTACTTCCTACCCACCCCAACATTTAATAGATGAAAACTGGGACATATGAGACCAACAAACATCAGAGTCTGTTTGAGACGGCAAAAGTTATTAATGAGGAAGAACACACAAGCTAGAGAGGCCACGGCTGTTTGCTTTTTTCCTGAGCTTGTTGGGAAGGACAAGACTCCATCCCCTCCTCTCTTCTTCTCCCTGATGAGTTAATTGAATGCAAACTACTTTTGCACTTTGAAATCAATTTGAACCAATGGAAGTAAGCCAAAGACAAAGGGGGAAAATGGGAGGAGGAGAGAGAAACTGGAACATCTTAAAAGCAGCTGAAAAAGTGAAATGATAAAGGATTAATGAAGACTGTTCCTGTTGGGGGCTATGTTACTTATAAACTCAATCCCAACAATAACTTTTCAGTTGGCTGTGGTTGGCTGCTGAAGACAAATCCATTCAACATACAAAAATAGCATTTAGATGACTAAGCTGGTTCAATCAGTCACAGCTGATTTGACAGCTGTCACATGAATTGTTTCTACGCTACAGTTTTGTATGACTTTAACTGTTGTGACTCCATGCTTAAAAATACTAGGATTTGCAGTTTAGTGAGGCACCCAGAAGTTTCTCCTACAGAGTTCCATTCTACTCCCCTGCACTATAATTTCTGATGTACTCTGAGTGCCTAGCTACAGTACAGAATTAAATTGATTTAATCCTCAGTTCATCTCATTTTCAGGGTACCAGGGTTTCTTTTAAGTAGCCCTTCACACTACAAATCAAAGGATACCTTGAAAGAGAAGCATGCCCTTTAAAGTGGTATTTGATAACTGTGTAGAGCAGATGCAGCTATAGTTTGGGCTATTTTTTAAAAAAATAATAACTAGCATCCCTACAGTGAGCTGAATGGGGGCCATTGCAGTGGGAGAGGGGGTTGTTAATCCTTTCCACTTCCCCTACCATAGTCATGACAGGTATCAGACCATTTTGTGCCTCATTTGCCATGGGAGGAAAGTTCTGTTAGAGCCACTGAGAGATTTCTATAGGAAAATAGCAGGCATAGGAGCTGAAGGTGACTGGAACTATAGAGCAAGCAAAGGGACAAAACTCTCCTTGCTCATGATGTCAGGGCCAGCCGAAGCCGTTTTACTCCTCATCAAAGTCAAGGTTCATAGCAGAAAGGAAGCAGAAAACCTAACAAATATCTGTTTTCACTACTGGTAGTAGAAAGTACAATAACAACTGATTAAATAGCTAAGAATGTGCTGCCTCTTAACCATATTCCAAATGCCTATCAAAGCAGATGACTTTGCTTGGGAAATTTCCTTTTTAAAAAAACAACAACAAACAAAACTAAAACCCTTGCAGCAGCTTAAAGAGCAGCAGATTTTAGGGGCCACTAGATTCTTTGTTGTTTAGCTCTCATAACAAATAAAATACAGTACAGTGTTGAGAAGCAGAAAAGATGAGAAGACTTGAGGATCATAGCTTTTCATGTGTTAAATCACAAGAACTGAACCTCTTTCAGCCTGAGGGTCAAATTTAATTTCAGAGAAGGTGCTGGGAATTGCATTCCCCTGCTGAATCCAGCCAGTCAAAAGGGTGAGATCAAAAATGTGTAAGCTCTTTTTGTTGATAACTAAACCTTAGAAGAAATATTTGAGCCTTTTAGAATGGAGGGAAAATATGTAACAGCAGGAGAACCACGAGTTGAAGGTATAATGGAGAAACAAGAATGACCACCAGGGGAACCTGGAGGGTCAGACTGGAAAACCAGGGACACTTTACGGTAATTGAACCCTCCCCTCTATTGTTTTAAAAGCATGGACCCAATCACTTGGGTTCCCAGATTCCAGGGTCTGGCCCCTCTTGTCCAGCCCTCAGGGAGAAGAGAAGGAGGAGGAATCTCAGGGTAAGAGTGCTGCCTTGAAAGGTGTGTGTACATTTTTTTTCCCACATTTGTTAGATTTGGTGTCTTTTATTTGAATGGCATAGGATCTGCAGCTGTGGTTGATGCTTAATGTATCATGCTCAGTAGCATCACCAGGAACTGCCATTTGTAACATCATCCCTGTAGCATCATCACATGGGCCCACCCCTTGATATCACAAGTGACTGGCTAGAGTTTTACTACTGAAATCTCAGGGCCTGACCTAATGACCCTACAATGCTTTAAAAAAGAAAAGAAAAGAATAGAATCATAAAATCATAGAGTTGGAAGAGACCCCAGGGGCCATCGACTCCAACCCCCTGCTATGCAGGAACACACATCAAAGCACTCCCAACAGACAGCCATCCAGCCTCTGCTTAAAAACCTCCAAAGGAGACTCTACCACACTCCAAGGCAGCATATTCCACTGCTGGACAGGTCTGACTGTCAGGAAGTTCTTCCTGAGGTTCAGGTGGAATCTCTTTTCCTGCAGCTTGAATCCATTGCTCCTTGTCCTAGTCTCTGGAGTAGTGGAAAACAAGCCCGCTCTCTCCTCAATATGACATCCCTTCAAATATTTAAACATGGCTATCATGTCCCCTCTTAAACTTCTCTTCTGCAGACTAAACGTACCCAGCTCCCCAAGCTTTTCCTCATAGGACATGGTTTCCAGACCCTTCACCATTTTGGTTGCCCTCCTCTGGACACACTCCAGCTTGTTGATATCATTCTTGAATTGAAGTGCCCAGAACTGCACACAGTATTCTAATGGGGTCTAACCAAGGCAGAATAGAGTGGTACCATTACCTCCCTTGATGTAGACACCATACTTCTATTGATGCAACCAAGAATCACATTGGTTTTCTTGGCTGCTGCATCACACTGCTGACTCATGTTCAGCTTGTGAACTCCCAAGACTCCTAGATTTCTTTCACACGTACTGTTATCCAGCCACGTGTCCTCCTCCTATATTTGTGCATTCCATTTTTCTGCCCAGGTACAGGACCTTACATTTGTCTCTGTTGAAATTCATTTTGTTAGCTTTGGCCCAGCTCTCCAATCTGTCAATCTGTTCAATTTTGACCCTGTCCTCTGGCATATTAGCAATCCCTCTCAATTTGGTATCACCTGCAGATTTGAACAGCGTGCCCCCTACTCCTTCATCCAAGTCATTGATGAAGATGATGAATAGCACTGGGACCAGGACAGAACCCTGTAGCAACCCACTAATAACTTCTCTCCAGGATGAAAAGCAGCCATTGGTGAGCACCCTTTGGGTTCAGTCAGTCAACCAATTACAAATCCACCCAACAGTAGCCCTGTCCTGCATTTTACTAGCTTCCCTGCAAGAATGTCATAGGGAACTTTGTCAAAGGCCTTACTGAAATCAAGATATGCTATGTCCACAGCATTCCCTTCATCTATCAAGCTTGTAACTCTATCATAAAAAGAGATAAGATTAGTCTGGCATGACTTAGTTTTGAGAAATCCATGTTGACTTTTAGTGATTACGGCATTGCTTTCTAAGTAATTACAAACTGACTGTTTAATGATCAGCTCTAGGATTTTTCCTGGTATTGATGTCAGGCTGACCATGCGATAATGTTTTGGTTCCTCTTTTTTTCCTTTCTTGGAGATGGGGACAACATTTGCCCTCCTCAAGTCTTCTGGGGCTTCCCCAAGAGTTCTCAAAGATTATTGTGAGTGGTTCTGAAATGACTTCTGCCAGTTTGTTTAATATCCTTGGATGTAATTCATCTGGCCCTGGAGACTTGAATTCATCTAGTTTAGCCAGATATTCCTGTACTACTTCTCTATCTATTCTGTGCTGCATTTCCCCACTTTCCTCACCTGCTCCCCACCCCTCAGGATGAGTACTTCCATCGTTTTGGGAGAAAACTGAGGCAAAGAAGGTTTTGTTGAGCAGTTCTGCCTTTTCTCTTCCCCCCATTAGTAATTGGCCATCTTCTCTATGCAGTGACCCTATCATTTCCTTCTTTTTCCTTTTGCTGTGGACATATCTAAAAAAAAAGCCGTTTTTATTGTTTTTAATATCTCTGGCAAGCCTGAGTTCATTCTGTGCTTTAGCTTTTCTGACCTTCTTCCTACATCTCCTCACTATTTGCTTGGGTTCTTCTTTGGCAGTTCCACTATTTTTGCATTTCCTGTACATGTTTCTTTTAACACTTAGCTCAGCTGACAGTTCTTTTGTCAACCATTCCAGCTTCTTTAGACACCTGCAATTTTCCCTCCTTATTGGCACAGTTTTAAATTGTGCCTTCAGTATATCACTTTTAAGAAACTCCCATCTGTCATGAACTCCTTTCTCTTTCAGTATTCTTGACCATGGAATTTCAGCAAGTAACTCCCTAAGTTTACAGAAATCAGTTTTTTTAAAGTCTAGAATGCATGTCTGGCTACACTTGGCTTCTCATTCCCACTGAATGACAAATTGCAATAGAGCATGGTCACTCCCTTCTAAAGATCCCACCACCTCCACCTCATCAGCAAGGTCATCCCTGTTGGTCAGGTTCAGATCTAAAATAGTTGATCCCCTTGTCACCTTTTCCACCTTTTGAACCATGAAATTGTCTGCAAGGCAAGTGAGGAACCTGTTGGACCTTGCAGTCTTTGCAGAATTTGACTGCCAACAAATATCAGGATAATTGAAGTCTCCCATTAACATGGCCTCTCTCCTTTTTGAATGTGTGGTCGTCTGCTCCAGGAAGGCATCATCCAAGTCCTCAGGCTGGCCTGGAGGCCTGTAGCAAACCCCCACAATCACATTCCTATTGTTTCTTGCTCCCTTAATCCTTATCTAGATGCTCTTGACCTGGCTTCCTGGATTTAAGTCATGGATCTCTTCACAGGTGAAAATATCCTTGACATATAAGGCTATTCCTCCTCTTTTCTTGTTTTGTCTGTTTCTATGAAATAGGTTATACCCCTCTATTCCTGCATTCCAATCTTGAGACTCGAAAGGAAAGGAACACCACATTAGAAAGCAAAGTTTGGAGCAGGAGAATTTATTGCTCTGAAAAGGGGAATTTATAGTGTGTTCACAGTTAAGCTTTTCCTAACTCACTTTCTCTCTTTTCCAAAAACCCTTATGGCTGCTGCTTTCCCTTCACAACATAAACATGTGTTTAGAACTCCAGCAGATGAAGAAAGCTAAGTAGCCACCATGCTGTTTCACTGCTCCAAGTGCCAACTGCTCTTCCTATATCTTTTCCCAAGTTCTAAGAGTTGTGGTACTGCATCTATTTTATGTTTAAGTCCAGTGGGGAAAATGCTGTATCTCTTTATCATACAGAAATGTCCAGACATATCACTGAAAGGGAGACATGGCATTCATATGGAAAACACACAAAAAATAGATACACAAATGACTCATACATTAGCCTTTGCTGATTCTGTATGATGCCCGAAGCCTCTATCGGACCCTGGAGTCCTTGCCTTGTATTGCAGTATGCCAGATATAATAAAACCAGATTTCATTCTTTGTTCTTTAATTCTTACTGGGGCAGCTCTTGCTTTCGTGATACAGAAAATATGATGCTTCTGTTTTGATTGTTGCATGGTATTATGTAAAATTGTCTAATTTTGCTTGCACTTCTGGATTAGCATCAACTTCACAACTGTCCCCTAGATTACCAAAATATTATTTCCACTGAGTGTGATATCTATGTGTATCTTCACTCTATAAATATTTCATATACATAGACATGCAGATAGAGTTAAAGATATAGATAAACATACAATGGTGATGATGCATCTGCACAGAATTAATTTTTTTTGTACAGAAGAAAGATAAAGTATATTATTACTTGGGACTTTTGAATGATGGATCTATAAGAAAAGGAACCATGTGATCAAGTTTCCTAGTTAGATTTTCTTTATATATACCTAAAGAAAGATGGTATTGTCTTCTCCAATTGCCTCTCAAAGTTAGGAAAAAATGGATTGGATTATTGTTTTCCATGCAACTGCTATATGCATAGTGTAATAAAATAAAAGTGTTGACATCTCAGTTGAAAATGCATTCACTTTTATAGCAATCCCATAGATTTCAATGCAACAACATCATCTCCATTGGATGTACCAACATTTCCCTGGAAATATTATATGCTTGATGTGTTCTTATTTTAGAATATCATATAGTGCGCAAACAAAGCACTTCCCAAGAAAATGGCTATCAGTTTCATATTTTGTAATAATGTTCTGAAGACCATTCACATGATATTCTGAAGTGATCTCCGCAGTGGTTTTCTGAACATGGGAGCAACCATGAATATTGTTGCATTGCTTCTGACTGTGTGAGACTGATGTACAAGTAAATGTTTCTGCCTGAGATATCAGAACTTTTTTTAACACGGTGAACATAGGGAGGTTAATTGGAAGCATTAATTTAGTCAGTGGCTTCTGTCACAACTGTAGAGATTAAATTGTCCCAAATCTCTTTGCACAGTATTATTGATTCATGGAGTGATGATGATGGTGGTTTTATTGATTGCAGTACAACCTTTAATGATTTCTCTGCGAAGTTGTTTTGGTTAGCTAATAATAGCAAAAACTGGATATTGCAAAACATGGACTGATGTTGGCAAGAAGAAAACATGTCTCTGAGCTGCTTGAAGGGCTGGCATTATTCCATGCCCAAGGTCTATATGTGGTCAAAGTGTAAAAGAATTTTCCTGTCTGAAGCAGAATTATAGCTAAAAGAACAGGATGTGTTCAGTCACTGCTCTGTTGCATTTTCAATTTGGTTATATCACCTAGGGTTGCTTTACAAAACACACAGAAATCTCTGGTAAATTTCATTTCTAGAGCTGTCATTACTTAAGAATACAGGGATGAAGCCTTGCAGCTTTCAGTCTCCAATTTACAAAAAATAAAATGAAAATATTCAGCTCACATGTTCTGTTTTACCTTAGCAAATAATAAAGAAGCATACAAAAATAAGGACTACAAAAGAACACATAGCCTCAGTCATCTGAAAAGAGAAACATAAAAATTCAACAGCAGAAGGTATAGATGGGAAACTTCTCTTAATCACTTTCAGCTCATTTGAGGTGTGTGTCTGCCTCATATCCTTGGACCTATAATTCAGTTTGTTGCTAGGACCAATGTACCAATGAGTGTACCAATAAAAAGGGATGAACCGCTTGCTCATATACCAGTACATTCTGCTTAGTTATGGTAAAAAAACAGAAGTAACAGCATGGGACTGAAATGCATATATCATGGTTTTCTGTCAGCTCATGACAGAAGGGGTATGAACGACTGGGCAAGACTGCTTGAGAACTTCTTTGTGGCCTCAGAAATATTAGGTTTTAGATTAACACCTTTCACAATGTATGCTGAATGGAAGAAGCAATATAAAGAATGCTACAAGTTACAGCAGATGTGGAGAAATCAAAAATTATATTGATGCAATATATATATATATATATATATATATATATATGGGGGAGAGAGAGAATATAAATTATGCATGTATTATTTATATTAATATAAAATATAAACTTACAAAAAACACATAAATACAGCCAACTATTCTTTGGTTCTATAAAGTATACTTGCATGTGTAGCCTCAGGGCTATCAAAGATTAACTTCCGAAGTATGAGAAATAGAAATGGGTTTCGTTAGGTACCATTGAACTGGTACACTCCAGCTTATTCAGTTCAACTCATATTGAGATTAATTTGCAAGGGATAGATAGAACACATGTTGCAGTCTTCAGCAAAGAAAATCATGCACATTATCTCATTTACCAAGTTTGGGGTTCAGTGGATTGTGGTGGAATGTACCAATTAAATGTAGTGTCCCTAAAATCAGTACTGACTCAGGTGCTCTTTAGGTGCAACTATGTCTATGTGGAAGCTGATTTGTCGGGGGGTGGTTGGTCAGGAGAAGCACACCAATCTGCGACAGGGCATCTAGGGCAGATCACATGGCCATTTCTCACACAATTCATACTTTCTCTTCTGTAAAGGTGGGAAATAATATTATATGGCTGTACCATACACTTGCAGATGCCTGCCATCTGAGACTGCATCACAGGGAAAAAAAATACATGTTCCATATGCTGTAGCTGCATGTGAAAGGGATTACCAAAAGCAGCTGCAATAGCAGTTATCCTTGGTTCCTGAAACAAGACAGAAACTGAAAAGTTTACTGAGGCTAAAGACCTCTCTGGCTGAGAATTCTAAAAGCTCCTCCCTAAACTGCAAACCCCTGGATTCCACAGGATGATGAAAGTGGAATACTAGCACTATAACAGTGTAATGTGGAAAGGCCCAAAGAACAGATTAAGACACAAACCATGAACTACTACTATATCAAAAATTAGAATAAAGCTAAAGAACGCGAAACCAACTATTATGCCAAAATATGACCCAAAGAATATCCCCATAGAATTTAAAGATACTGTAAAAAAAAAAAAATGCACTATGCAGCCTAACTGGCCAAGAGCCAAAAGAGCTCTGGACCAAAGCCAGGGACATTGTCAGTGAAGAAAGCAAAAAGACACTATCTGAGTGACAGATGAAACTCTTCAAACAATTAAGGACAGAGGAGAAGCAAAAGAAAAAGGTAACAGACATAGATACAGAATTCTGAATACAACTGTTCAGTGACTTGTATGCAGGAGCAAGGAGAACTCCTATAATAATCAATGCAGAGAAATAGAAGATGATGACAAAAAAGGAAGAACAAGCGACCCCTTTCCACAAAATCCAAGAAATCAAAGGAAAATATAAACCAAGAGCAGGGATGCTATGAATACATTACATGACCAAGTAGAAACAAAAAGACAATGGAAACAACACACTGCATACTATATAAAAGAGATGAAAAGTTGACAGATTCATTCAAGGAAGAACAATTTGAAGACGAACCTCCCATTTTAGAAAGTGAATTAGAAGGTGTACTCAGAGCACTTAGAAGAAAAAAAATCATCTGTTAACAGATGGCATATCAATATAGTTGTTTCAAGCTACAGAGACAGAATCTATTGTACTTCTAAATAATACCTATCAACAAATATGAAGATAATACAATGACCCACAGATTCAAAATACTCAATATACATTCTAATCCCAAGGAAGGGGATGCCAGGAATTGCAGCAGCCCCGAGGACCATTGCATTAATTTCCCATGCAAGCAAAGTCATGCTCAGAATTCTTGTGTTTCAAAGATTATAGCAAAGCCTTTGGTTGTGTAGGTCATAAAAACTATGGATCCTCAAGTTCAAAGTTATTGAATACTAAAGTTAGGATGGCCCACACCATTATATTTCCAATTTCTACGCACAGTTGTGAAAGTTGGACAGTGAAGAAAACTGATAGGAAGAAAATCAGATCCATTGAAATGTGGTGGTGGAGAAGAGTGCTATGGATTCTGTGGACTGCTAAAAAAGAGAAACAAGCAAGTCCCAGAGCAAATCAAGACTGATCTTTCCCTAGAAGCCAAGATGAGTAAACTGATACTGTCATACTTTGGACAAATCATGAGAAGACATGACTCTTTAGGGGAAAAAATGCTTGGTAAGTTAGAATGCATTAGGAAAAGAGGAGGTCCCATTACAGATAGACTCAATCAAGGAGGCCATATCCCTGAATCTTCAAGATCTGAACAAGGTTGTTGATGATAGAGTGACTTGGAGACCTCTCAATCACAGGGTTGTTACCGGTTGAAGTTAACAACAGAAAATTTATTGTGTTTGCCATATAAAGTAGGAAGTATTTTTACTATAACTCCATGTGTTAAAGAACTTTTGATAATTGTGGTGGTAAATTATTCATCCTTTTGAATTGTATTGACTAGTACCAACCTTGATGGAGTCCTTATACTCAAGTTTTGGCCTGTTTCTAAGGAAATGCATGGGAATTTCCATTTTGTAAGAAATGCTATTGTTAAGGATTTGTTTATTTCCTGCATCCCTGTCTGTGAAAACCCTAAGTATCATGTGAGGCATTTTTTTTTTTTAATATTTCGGATGAAGCTCCTTAAACAGCCTGGTTCTGTTTTCATGTTGATAAAGCAAACTAGAATTATGCCAATAGCCTGAATATAAGGAGGTGGGGAGCCTTCTTTGACGGGAAGGTAAGAATATTTCAGAGAATTTAAATGAAACCTCTCTCACGTACTGTCATTTTGGATAAAGTCTTCAGTCTTTTGAACTCATTATACCTTTAGGAGCTCTGCAAGCTCCCAGATTCTTAATGTGTTTTAGAAGAGCATAGAAAGCTATTTGAAGGTTGTATGCAGTATTTTAATTCTGTGCTGTTTGCTTTCAGAAAAGCTGTTTATTGTATTCTGGCTAAAAAGGAACTTTGATTCCATATCAAGCAGACAGCATTTATTTTGCAGTATCTCATACAGAAAACTTTCTGGTATTGACAGCACATTATAACTTTAAATAATTGCCCACTTTATACATCAAGCACAGTGGCAGCAGGGGGCGTTCTTTAAAAATGTGTACAGGATTTCTTTGTACAAGTTTTCTCACCCTTTGCTTGCTTTTTTCCAAAAGCCTTTTCCTCCCATCTGCTAATCTGATAGCAGATAACAAACAACTGAAGAGTTAACCACGGACTCGACAACAAAAGTAGCAATTTGAGCTCTGGCCTTAAAGACCAAAGTGTTTCTCCAGTTGCTGTCTCGTGGCTACTGGTGTCTCAAGAGCAGAACCAATGTGGTAACAGTTAGCTTTAAGAAAACAATAAATATATTGATAATAACACAACTTAGGCCATTTCTGCATGACATTGCTGAGCCGCTTCTGCAATGGGATGGCAGTGGTTGGCAGGTTATGCTTCTGCACAATGCACAAAACAGAAAAAAAAATCCATTTTACACCTTCCATTGTGTGGTGCTCTTTAAGTCTAAATTTCAGATAACTATCCAGAGTGCTGAATCCTCCTCCTAATAGGTTTAGCAGCTTGGATAGCTCCTTTAAGATTCAGAGGGAATTCACTGACCCACTAACATGGAAGCTACAAATTACCACTAGCCTGTTATAGTACTATTTGACTTTCAACATCCATGGAATCCTGGGGTTTGCAAGTCAGCCCCTCCCTAAACTGCAAACCCCAGGATGTTGAAAGTGGAAAAATAGCACTATAACAGTTCAGTGCGGAAATGGCCTGTGTAAAACCTTTTGAGCCTAGAAAGCATCTTCCAAGAAAAAACCCAAGGATGTGCTGATGCCATCTATGATTGAGCAGTGGTAGGATAATGCTCTTAGTCTTAGAGCATCATCTTACAACATTAGGGATGGTTTCATAACTTTCCAAGCTTTTTTTTTTTAATGGAGACAGGTCTTTCCTTATATGACTTGGAATGCTGTTCCAGTTACATGAATCCAATCTGTGAGTATTTGTGAGATTGTTAAGAATTAAGTGCCCAGTGCCCTAGATCTTTCCATTGTGGATATGAAGAAAATTCTTAATTTGGAAAATTCAAACAAAACCCCAAACTGAAGCACCTCCCCATCATTAGTTTAGAGTCACATTTCTGTGGAAACTTCTACAGATATTTTAACAGAGGTTTCAGTCTGAACCAGGGTTGGGGGACAGGGGACAATTTTCCCCACAGCCCCCTGCACTCTAAACCCAAATACCTTCAGGTTTGGGGGCAAAAATTGCCCAAAAATTGTGCTGAAAACTTTAAAACAAATTGTGGAGTTTGGGGGGCTGGAAGAGCTTCAGGGACCCATGAAAGTACACTCTAAGGACAACAGGCGGCCCACAGGTTGCAGTTTGCCCACCCCAGTTTAAAAACATCTAGCTGGAGAATGGAAGTCAGCATTGTGAAAGTTCTTTTTTTTTTTCTTACGTGTGATACTACCCAGTCTCCACACAATTGTGCCCAGCACAATGGCAAGAGCTTGCTACAAACAGCACCCCCCCACACACACACAAAAGAATGGAACGAGTAGACACAGAGGCAACAGTTACCAAACCTGACAAAACCAAAGGAGCTATAGCATGAGAAGTCACTCTTCTCTAGACCAAAAAGTCCTATTTTCAAATAGCATTCACAAAAGAGGAATTGTAAACATTCAGTCCACAAGAGGGAGCACATCATTCTCTTCACCTATTTTAACAAGAGTTTCTTATATGCTTAGATTCATGGCTAGAAGTTAAGGAAAGGAAAGCACCCAGTGCTTCAGAGTCCTTCACTTGACACTAACTGTGATGTTACCACGCTCTGAATAAACATCTCACCCTCAGTGGAAGGAAAGGAAAAAGCATCTTAATATTCATTCCAACTAATTTTCAAGGTACAATATTAGGATCAAAGCAATGCTGAATCCTGATGATGAAGTGATGAAGCAAATTAGTTACCATCAATAAAGGCGAGCAAAAAACTGAACATCAAACTTATTGGGTGGCTATAGCCAGGGTTTACACAATTGAGTCTTCCTCACTCCTGAGGTAATGAGCACTAGAGAAATTGCAGGTTCTGATTCAGCTGTGGGGAGACTGAAAGACAAATGTTTATACCCATAACATTGGAGCATTATAAAATCTTACTTGTTTGCACAGAAAATGCCTTATTTGTTTTAGCCACTACGCTATTAAGTGGGGAAAAGTATAGGATGAGGAGAAGCCACCTCCTATTCACCAGAATTTTCTCAGGCGGATGCTGTTGCCTCTTAGCAATAGCAATAACATCTGTATTTCTATTCCGCCGATCAGCTAAGTGCTCTCTAAGTGGTTTACAATGTGCTTAGCTAATTGCCCCCAACAAGCTGGGTACTCATTTTACCAACCTGCGAAAAGATGGAAGGCTGAGTCAACCTGAAGCCCAGCAGGATCGAACTCACAACCTTGTGGCTGCAGTACCAGCATTTAACCACTGCACCACCAGGGCTATTTAGTTGTCTTACTTCAGAGCAAGTACCCAAGGCCCCAGCTTGTCTCAGACCCATCACATATGGAGAAGGGCCATTTACATTTCCTTCACAAAACTCACCCATAGGGTTGCCAGAGTGAAAATTACAAATGGCTCCTGTACTTTTAAGGGTTGCATAGGAGAGGGAATTTCCTCAGCTGTGGCTTGTTACCTGGTTGTGTGTCAAGCAACACCTGAGGAAATTCCCACTTCTACATAACCATTCAAGGTACAGCAGCTGTCTCCAATGTTCAGTTTGGCAACCCTAATCACCCACAATAATTAAAGAAACAGCAGCAGCAACAACATCAACAACAAGAAGAAGTGTGGCTTTTCTTCATTTTTATTTTAAAACCTGTAGTATAGTTGATAAATTTCCTGGGGAAAGAGAGGGGGAGATTAATTTTTCCTCTGTGTCTGTGGGTCTTGATCTAGGTGATGCTCTTATATACACTTTTTTAAAAAAAGTTTGATTTGCTATTGCCTCTTACTCACTTTTCCTATCTTTAACATAGATAGTTTAACGTTTAAAATTAAACATATTAATTTATTAATATGGATTTTATATATTATATTATTATTATTTATTTCTATCCCGCCTCTCCATATGGATCGAGGCAGCGAACAACTTACAAATAGCATGTATTTCAAAACATTTCTATACATGCCCCCAACAAGCTGGGTATTCATTTTACCGACCTACGGAAGGATGGAAGGCTGAGTCAACCTTGGAGCCCGGCAGGATCGAACTCACAACTTTGTGGCTTGCAGTACTGGCATTTAACCACTGCGCCATCAGTGTTGTTTCATTTCAGTCAGGACGGAAGGCCAGAATCGGGTATTAACTGGGAATCTATCAGTGGACAGGACATATTAAGGAGTGTTGAATGTCAATTAGAAAACATGTATACATCAGGGAAAAGCGTGTGAGAAGCTAGCTCTAGCAGGGGAACAACAATGTAATGAGGTACGGGAATGAGATCGTGTGGGCTTCGGGGGGCGGGGACTGAGACAGGATGGAAGAACATAAATATTTCATGTTAAGATTTGGTATAAAAAATTGTTTTTTTTTTATATTTGGAAACTAATAAAATTATTATTAAAAAAAAAAGTTTGGATAGCTGCTAGATTAGACTTAGGGCTTTTTCGCACTTTGGGAAGAAAACGGGGCAGTCTGTCACTCACCGGACTGGTGCGCTCCCTCTGACAATCCACGCTGATCCGGAGCAGTGCGTGCCCGCACTACACACTGCTCCGGAGACAAAAATGGAGGCTTCCAGTTGGTGGAGGCTCTCCACCAACCGGAGAAGCTCGCCAGCTGGAAGCCCGCCCCTGGAAGATCTGCAGGCTCGCGCTGGTGCGAGCCTGCAGATCTACACAGGAGTGCAGTGACGGACTGGGGCGCGCTGGGCTATTGAAAGACCTGTTTTAAGTGGTCTTTCAATAGCACAGTGAACCACCAGTTCTGGTCATTCCGGAGAGGGCTGAAGTCCGAAACTACAGTAAGTAGCCTGGACCTAGTTCTCCCCCAAGTGCAAACGTCCTTGCTGGAGGACGCGCTGCCCCGTTTTAAAAACAAAATGCGGAAAAGGCCTTAGATGACACTAGACTGAAAATCTTGCAATAGTCTTTAGCCCATAGGCTGTTTTTTTTTTTTATGGTTCTGAAAAACTAAGTCAGACAACGGCATTTGCATCAAAATACACATACAAACACAGTGTGCGTATTTCCTCTGTACTTATGTTCTCCTGGCAATTCCCACTTTAATTATTGCACATTTATGTCACAGACTTTAAAGCTGAAGCAGATATTTTGAATAATTTGAAATTCAAACTCAGCAGACTTCCTGGTTTTGAATGTGACAGTCCCCCTTCAAAATTTTAGTTCATTAGACTTTTTAGTCTCTCTTGAGATGATTTTGTGTCATGAAGACACCAAGTATGAAATCTCAGGTGTTGTCATCTGTTAAACATACTGTGTCACCTGCCAGAAACTTAAGATATTAAATGCCATTAGCTGTCAACAACCAGAGGCATTCAAATATGAAATACTACTGTATGGCAACAATCAAAAATTACTGGTAATTTTTCAAGCTGTCTTGTTCATGGTATATCTAGCATGGAGTCTTTAGTTCAAGAAACTTTTAGTTCCCTGTTTGCATTGCTTCCTCCCCCACCACCAAGACAGTCTGTAGTTTCTAAGAATTTCCTTGCATTAAAGATGCCCTGGTCATATTATTACAACGCACTGCTGGATAGTAATAGAACATCCTTTGTGTAAACTTTACGACATAAAGATTAGATCCATCTGGAACGGCAGTTTGTAATCTACACCATGCTTAAGCTACTAGTTTAGCTTCTGTTCTGAGCTATGAGACAAGTGCATGAATAATCAAGAGGATGAGTAATCATGAGAGTTTGAAGCTCAGCCTTGGGGCTACTTCTGTTCTTCACTTTCTCTAACTTAGAACATTTCCGCACTAGACTCTTATGGCACGATGATTCCACTTTCAACCTCCTATGGAATCCTGGGGTTTGCAGTTCCGGGAGGGGCCGGCCAGCCCCTCCCAAAACTGCAAACCCCAGGATTCCATAGGAGGTCGAAAGTGGAATCATTGTGCTATAAGAGTGTCATGTGGAAATGGCCTTACTCTTGTAAAGGATAGTTATTTTGCCTCCTGTGCCTAATTGCTCATTATTTTCAGCTCCCATAGCTTGTCTTTTTTTCTATGAGGTGACAGTTCACATTATTCAAGATGATGAGCTTGCTGAGGCCCCCACGCTGTCGACTGCAGATGCAATATATGCAGACCTTGAGATGCAATCTGTCCCAAGCTGCATTTTGTCCACAGCTTTGGTCAACAAATCAAAACTTTCCAGTGGTGCTTAAGGATGTGCAAACAAATAGGCTGATCACTCCAAAATAACTGCACACATCTGTATGGTAGATAATGTAGTCTCCCCTGTTCATGGCTCTTGACCCACTTAAGAGGTCTAAAGGACAATACTAGGATCTTGAAATGTGTCAATAAAAAACATAGCAGCCAAAGTAGAAATAGCATACAAAGTACAAATAGTACACCAAAGTGCTGCTTCATATATCCAAAAAGACAACCTCATTTAACAAACGGACTGCTGCATCAGCCACGCTTTCCATATTAAGATTTCATCTGAGCACCTGGACACATTAATGGGCCCAGTCTTAAAGGAGACTGAAGCTACAAGTTCTGTGTCATAAAAGTGGAGATATATTGCTAGTTAATCTGGTAAAAAACCAAGGTGCTATCTTTGTTCTTCATTGCTGCATCTAGGATGCCAACATGAAAACCCCTAAAACACATATCCCTACAACAAGGAAAAATTGTTTTTGAGGTCTGACAATTTTCCAATCTCTCCAGACATTATGGGGGCTTCTGCAAATTACATTTTTTAAAAAGAACATTTTCAAGCTCTGGAATGTTATGGGCTTTCCAAACTTTCCTTTCCCATGCTTTGTGAGATTTCCAGGGTCTGCATATCTCTCATCCAACCAGTAATGTATATCATCCTTTCTTACTGAAAAAGTTTAAAATTAGTGTATTTAGAATTAAAATCAGGTTCAGCAGATGCTTTCATAGAAGACAAAATATATAGAAACACAGCATGATCCTGAGATTAGTTATACACATCTATATTGCTTCTTTGTTTCTCTCTAAGATATGACCAGGCACTATTCTGTCCCGCCAGTCTACCTTCTCAGTATATAAACTATGAAACGTAGCTTTTAAAAAGGATTAGAAAAAATTTAGCAATGTGAATTCTATCATTCCCTCTATTTCCAGTCTTCAGGGAAAGAATATCATGGCTTATGCAGCCAAAATGGCAAGTACAAGACAGAGACAGCAGGAGACTTTGAAGGAGATTTGTATAAGAAAGTCAGGGCATGGGGAGAGGGAAGGAAGGATAGTGCTGAAATCTGGAACACAAAAGACTCTACCCTACAACATGTTGTTGCAGATCCCATATAAGCAATAGCTATTAGTAATGATTGCTGTTATTGCTGCTGCTATGTACTTTCATGTTGACACTGCTTTATGGTAACACTACCATAAGGTTTTCTTGACAAGATTTATTCAGAGGATCTTGTCTTCCTCTCAGGCTGAGAGTATGTGACTTGCCTAAGGTCATCCAGTGGGTTTCCATGGCTGGGTGGGGATTTCAGCCCTGGGCTCCTGGAGTCCTAGTCCAAGGCCATTTCAGCATTATACTGTTATAGTGGTATTATTCCACTTTCAACATCTTTGGCCTCTGGCCCTCCCTAAACTGCAAATCCCAGGATTCCATAGGATGTTAAAAGTGGAATAATAGCACTATAACAGTCTAGTGTGGAAATGATCCCACACTGAAAGCATTATTACACTATGCTAGCTCTCATTAGCAAAGATAAACAGATTCTCCTTGACATGACCAGTGTGTAACCAAAGAGATCAGCTACATTGCCATTTTCATTATACTCTAGCACTGATTCCAGAAATCTTTCTTTTATCTGGGAAAGTGAGTCAAAGATCAGTTTGGGAAACCAGATCAAGACAGGAAAGATGTATTGTACACCAGTTTTACTCATTTAGCACGTAGAACAGAAATGATTTGCCTATGTAATGCAAAATGACATGAGATTTCTGGAATATGGAGATGCTTTATTTTCTGTAGATTCCTAGAACAAACCAACTAACCAACATCCTTATTTGAATTGCTTTTGCAGTTAAATTGAATAAAAATCTGAAGCAAAAATAAAACCACATGCCATGGCACTATTGTTAGTAGTAAAACCATTAATAAGCATTAGCATCCATTAAATCCCTTTTGTAATTAGCACATGAAACATGTACGGTAGGAAAACTGAATTGTGTCCCCGTTAACTACATACTTCTACTTCTCTTTTAATTTGTACATGTGGAGCAAAGCCTTCTCTAAAACCAAGATTTTAAAAACTGGTAGAAGAAAAGATGCCCAGTTCAAGATAGCAATTCACGTTTCCCTCTTTTAGGTTAGTGTTGCTCACCCTCCTCTTTTTCTCTGGCTCTTCTTCTTCACCTCTAACTTTGCCATTTTGTATTCAGTTTAACCAGAGATCCAAGGGAAACATCTAAGATTCCATTTAAGCAAGCCCCAGGGAATACTATCACCATGAAACTGAGAGGGTTCCCTTCCCTCCCTTCTCCCATGGCAGAATCACCATGGATTTCAGCAACCTGATGATCTCATTAAATTATCAGGTCAGGAGCACCTTGGGCTTTGAGATCTAACAGCTAAAACCTTTAACCTAGGCATAGGCCTTGGTGATATTACAATGATGATGTTGTTATCATGCTTATGTTGTTAAGCATGATCATAACATCAATGGTATTTGTACAGAGTATGCTATTTAACTAATAATAATAAAAAAACATGTCCAACAAATGAGAAAAATACATACACAGACACTTTTAAAGACAGCTCTAAAGACTGGAAAAGAAAGGCTGGGCCTGAAAATTGGCAACCCCATGCCCTGTCCTAGTGACCCTTCCACGCTTCCATTAAAAAGTCCCCATCCCCTCCCCCTTTTGAATGGATAGTATCTATATACTTATTTCCTCTTCCACACATTCCTTTTCTACCTCTCCAACTTTCCAAGCAAGTTGACCATGCTTAAGAACAACATAACACCACCCAAAAAGTCCTTATGGCATTTTCCCATAGGACATCAGCAGTAGTGTGAATGTCTATGGTATGCAAGTAAAAGTCTATTATAGCGACACTGTTCATTTGGTTTTTAAATTGCACTCACCTGCCTTCAAATGGCATTAATGACGTACACACAAACAGCATGAGAGATGCTCTAAGGCAACTCTGAAAAGAAGCCTGAGGCTTTGTTGGCAATAAAGCCAAGTTTCTTCTCTGTTCTACTGTTTTACCACCTGCGCATTCATTTCAAAATCAAACAAAAACTTCTGCTTCACCACAGCAGGAGAGAAAAACCAATTAAGAATTTGTTAAGCAGAGACAGAGGACATCTAAACACAGCAGTTGTTGTGGCATTGCATCTTTCAATATTAGCCTCTGGAATGTGAGAGCTGGAGTTCATTAATTCATCAAGGAACCACAGCAAACTTGCTCGATGTTTGTTCACAAACATATTATTAGATCATTGGGTTTGCTCCCTGGCTTCAGAAAAGTTTTTTATTACAATGCACAATGGAGGAGTAGGTTAGAAACATTGGCAATTGACAATGAAGTGACAAAACCTGGCTCAGATTTGTTACAGAAAAGAAAACAAAATATTTAATTTGTTACCTGTGCAGTTCTTTTGAAAGTTGGGGTTCTCAAGGGGGTGTCCTGGAAGACGACACTGGAATCTGTGCTGCCAAAATTCTGGGAACCAGGGGTTTCTTGTGTTGGTTTCCAACCGTATCTTTAAAAAGTAGTCATCAAATGACAAGACTTCTGGAGATTGAAGCTTGATTGTGATGCCCCCATTTGCTTCAGCTTCATAGCCTTCAATAACTTCATCTCTATCTGCCCATCCATCACTGAAACAAAAAGCAAAAACTATGAGGAGAAGCCAGATCTTATGTTGAAGAGCACCGAAATGTTTATTGAAATTGTTAAAATGACATATTAGAAAAGACACTAAACTAAACTCTTCTCCTCTATCCATCCATCCATGTAATATATCACTTGATGTTTATTAATCTCCTGTCTGTCCAGAATGCTAAGTCTCATACAGAATCAAAAACTACTAGAGGGAGAAAAGAACCAATTATATAGGTAATCAGATTTGTTTCTTTCTCCACTATTTAGTATTGCTTACAGGTATTGTTTAGCCTGGAATGATCATCCACACCAGAGGACAACAACTTCTCAAGATACAGAAGGATGCTTATATTAGTCTTGGACCTTTGAGGACCATAACTTCCCCCATGTTGCCTTCTCTCTATTATATTTTTACTAGGAAAGGCCCTTCACACCCTCAAGGGGTCAGATTTCAGCAAGTTTCTCTCACCAACTGCTTTAGATACAGGAGGGTTTCAGGAAATGAAGCTGCTCCTGGATTTGGAAAAAGCCCCAAGGCATTAAATAGTTAAGGGGGTCAAAAATGTAGTGTTTTAAAAAATATTTAAATTAAAATATTTAAAATTATTTGTGGATGAGAAGTCACAGTACATCCCCTGGGTAGCTGCACTTTCCTGTGTGGGTACCTTGGCTATCCTCTTCAAGTGCCAATAGCTAAAGCAGCACCATCCCCACACAATAAAAGTGTCAGAAGCCTTCAGGAAATTCAAAGGTTTGAACATGCACACAGAAAAACCACACTAGGAAAAAAAATCTGCAGCACAGAAGGGAAGCAAAACCAAACTAATGAAGATATAGCATGCCCAAGGATGATAGAGTGCTGGCTGAAATGTGGTAAACCAGTATAAAAGGATGTAAGAAATGCACCCTGATGGGAAAGAATTGGTGGATATATTAGTTCTTATTACAAGTCTTGGGTTTTTAAATTGTTTACTTAGAACTGGAGGAAAGAAAGGTAAGAAAATACATCCCACTGGAAAAAAAATCCACCTACTCTTCATGCACACAGGAATCTCACATTTATAAATCCAAACAGACAAGTGAAATCCCCTTCCTCTGCTATTCTGAGAGGTAAATTGGATGTGCTAAAAATTAAAAAGAATCTCAAACCCTAGTAAGGTAAAAGCTGGGGTGTGGCACTGTATGTGTATGGGGGAGGGCAAAATGAGAGCATTGCCCCCTCCCCAGATAAGAATTCTGTGTTTGTATTCCTCGGTCATTTTGCCTCCCTCTTTCCTTTGGATTCCTAAACTGTATTTCTAAATGGTCAACTGAAGTTTTAATTTAATGCAATACCCAAAATTTGGGACCTGGAGGAAGATTTCATAGGAGGGGGCAAAGTCTTACTGGTGGGCAATGCTCTAAGTTTGCTCCCCATGACTACACCTCTTGGTAAAGGTATGTAACTGTGTGTACATATTTTCTGATAGAAGCCAGTTTTGATGTTTTGGGGCAAGGAATTTCTGGCTTTGTAAAGGTTTGCTCATGAATGCTTAGGTTCACAAGTTTCACAGCTTTCTCCAAGTCATTCTGCCATCCCTAAAGAGCAATAGCTGAAGTTTAATTTAAGTGCAAATGTAAGTCAGTCTGCATTTAATTTTTAATATGCATGGTTATGTCACCAGAGAAACAGATTATGTTGGCATCTAAGAAGCGGCTGCTTCCATCTGGAATGATACCAGCAGCTCTTTCAGCCACAGAAGGAGCTTAATCTGCCTCCTTCTCACAGAAGCAAAGAGTGCTACAGAAATCAATGAGACTTCCATAATGAACTTATATCTGACCTGGAGCAACTCCCAAGGATTGCTTAAGACACCCAGAAGATAAAGTGTACATGAGTTACATTGTATGGGATGCTTTGCAACCTTAGAACAATCGAGTGCAAAAAAAGAGATGGGTACATGCAGAACCTCAAGAAGGTTGCACTGTTTCACCAGCTATTGAGATGGCATAGTGAATTTCTCATTCTTGCTCTCTGTTTTCTTTCCCAGTGATAAAAACAGTGGCTGAGAAACTGGTCAGTTCACACCTCTGTGTGAAGATGAATTTTTTCTGGTCAGAACTATGGCTTTCCCTTGCAAACCTATGACCTATATTTTGTTGTTGTTGTTGTTGTTGTTGTTGTTGTTGTTGTTGTGTCTCTTCAAGTCATTTTCAATTTACAGTAACCCTAAGATGACCTTATCATGGGATTTTCTTGGCAACATTTTTTCAGAAGGAGGTCCAAGGCCATGGGTGAGCAGCTATTCAAACCCTGATCTCCAGAGGCATAGCCCAATGCTCCAACCACTACCAGGCTGGCACTTGGCCTATAGCCATAGGGCATTTAAATACAATCTCTCCCTTTAACATCATTACTCTTTTAAAACTAATTCCTACACATTATCTATTTTCTTTGTCTCTTTCAGTACTTTAAGATTTAAGCTTCCTCCTACTCTTTTAAAGGATTTCTGTTCTTGAGTGTAAGCCACCAAACAGCTGCTAGTACTATTTATTTGTTAACATGTCCTGCTCCTTCATTATCTATAATGCTCAAGTGGCTAACAATAAAATACAGGATAAAACCCAGAATTATAACTGTCACATAAATGCAAATCGATCCAGAGAGAGACCAAGCACCCACAGGTTAAAATCTTTTTCAGCTATATAGTCAGCTAAAAAGCCAAATGCCTGTCTGAATAAAAATATCTTTGCTTGCCAGTGGAAGGGCAACAAAGACAGTGCTAGTGTAGTTTGGCTTGGCTGGGAGTTGTGGCATTTGGGAAGAACTGCCAAGAATGCTCTCTTTCACATTCTCACCTAAATATACTTCTGATAATTATATTACAGACAGAAGGGCTGAGGATGTTAAAACCCAAAATGGTTCTGTGAGAGAATGTCATCTTCTGAATAATTTGCTTCCACATCATATATGCTATCAGTCATAACCAGTTCAGTCCTATATATGTCTGCTCAGGAAAAACTTCCATTATTGTCTGTGGGCCTTATTTCTAGGAAAGATGGTACAGGACTACTACAGTCGAACTTATTTTCTTCACCAATTTTTTTTAAATAAAATTTTTTAAAAAATCAATGTGATCCATTCTGATCAATTGAATTCTAAATATTTAGTCCAAATATGACTGTAAAGAATTGTCAACAATCAAACAAAACTCATTAATTCACATTTAAAACCAAACCACAGTTCTTTTCTTCACAGTGAAAACTTGTAGTTCTGCTTAGAATCTGACAACTTTTGCAACAATGCAAAGCACTGATGGTCTATGAGGGCGGTGAAAGTGTGAAGGCAGAGAGGTTGTTTGGAAGAGACCATGCGTGTGGGTGTAGAACCAGTATTTGTACTCCTTGCTGTCATGAAAAAGAGACAACCAACTGTTTTCATTGCTGTTTCATGCTGTGTTTGCCACAATTGGAGGGGGTGGAGGTGGTGTTGACTGCCAGTATTCTACAAGCCGCATTTATTTGGATGCTTCATGTTGCACAACCACCAAAACAAATCTATACTTTTACAAGCATAACCAACAACCTCTTTTTCAAAAATGAGCCAGACGTAAGGATTATTCCCTGTTGTTTTTGGATCTTCTGCAAGTACTCCCTAGCATCATTTTATTTAGTAAAAAGGAAACTTGAGTGGGATTTCCTTCATTAGTTACTACTGTGCTGCAGGTGGTATTTTTATTTGATCCCTCTGATAGCACTTATTTACCTGAAACAGAATACAGAATGCTGTCTCCTATGCCAAGACTTGGAACCTCTAGACTTCCCAGCAGATGACTGCTTTGAGGAGAATGGCTTTTCTCTCCAGTCTCCCCACATCTAAAGTTTTGTTGGGACCTGTGGAAGCTTTCCATAATATTCAGGCTAGAAGAGTTATCTTTCTGACTGCCTCTTATAAGCCAATACTTAATACAGAGTGAGGGATTTGTTTGTGGTTGAGTGTTAACTTTGGGAAGGCTCAAAGTGGCAAAGATCCAGGTGCTGGCTGCAATGCACATGATTCAACTGGAAAGTAATTCCAGAGCTTCAGATCAGATGGTCAAATAGCAGGGTAGTGGAGCCAGAGTTAGAGCACTGAGATTTTTTATGCACATCAGTTTTTTTCAAGAAAATTCCCCCAAAATGTGAAAAATCTCATGCCATTTTCTTGACACTTCAAGACACCTTTTCTCACTGAGGACAAGAATGTTTGCGATTATTAAAGAATGTCCCTAATCAAGACAGCTATCTGCATCTTGGGACTCCCTTCTGAGGGCACAGCTATGAGGACTGTCACAATGAATGACAGAATTTTAGAATTTCCACTACAACTTTGGGACCAAACCATATCTTCTGTAAATTATGTGAAACTAAAAAAAAAAAAAAACTACAGGAGATCCAGGCCATTTCCGCACTAGGCTGTTACAGTGCGATGATTCCACTTTCAACATCCTATGGAATCCTGGGATTTGCAGTTTAGGGACGGGCATTTGGAATTCTTGGCCAGAGAGCTCTTGGTAAATGACAAACCCCAGAATTCCACAGGATGTTAAAAATAGAATAGTAGTAGTATACCAGTGTAGGGCAGAAATGGCCACTGTTGCACAGGTCAGGAGTGTATGGAGGTCAAGAGGTTTATATATGTTGAAAATAAAGGATAGAGAATTAAAGATAATGTAGTTTTGGCCATGACATTTAAAAGACCTGGTTCAAGCTGCTCTGTCTCTTAAACTTATATGCATAGACTTCGAAGGGATAAATATTGGGGGTATATTTGCATGAAATAAGAATTTCATATGTGTAAATCTCCCAACTAATTACATGTCTACCTATACAATTTGACATGAGCTCATTTTTCCATCTCCTCACAACTTTCAAGGACATCCTCTCCTTTCTCCTTACTGGAGACAGCCTTTGGTCTAGAGTTATTAGTCTAAGCTTTATGTTAATTCAAAAAAATTTAAAGGTAGATTTTGCAATATCACCAGAAATGTTTTTCTTGGGAATTATTAAAAAAGAAATATGGACTACTTTGATGCATGATAACAGCTGCAAGAATGCTATTTGCTCAAACTTGGAAGTGGATGGATGCACCAACAACAGAAGAATGTGGTAGAAGACAAGATGGCGACGAGGCAGCAGCTCCTTTAAACAGCTCCTTTTAAAGTTCCTTTTTTATTTGTTTTTACCCTACTATATTACATTTTGTTGCTATTTTAAATAAGGTCCTTATCTTCAGCTTCTTGGTGGGACTCCACAACTTTGGCCTTGACATAAGGTCACAGACTCAGCTTTATTTATTATTTTTCTTAATTTATCCTCCCTGGCTATTTTGAACTAATTCATGCTAAGGACAGCTTGGAGATAAAATATTGAAAACACAGCAGTCTTCATAGTCTATTGCAACTGTGTTTGTTGGGCTCACTCCCTCTGCTTATTTCAAAGTGTGAGTATGACTGCTAAGACCAAAAACAGTATCTTTGTTAAGCCCAAACAGTCCCCAAGAGCCCTTCGGTTGCAGTAAAGCAGATAAGCAGAGAAGAATTGACCAATATTTTTCTACAGAAGATTCACAAACAGTAAGTAACAGCTGCCTGGCTGCGAATTCCTTTTCTTCTCCAACAAGCAAACTCTCAACCTGCTACTTTAAGTAAACCCTTCTTCTCCTCGCCTTTACTTAATAGCAGTGGTATCCTGAACTGAACTCATGAACAGGGAAGTGAAAATGTAAATGCCCTTGAGTCAACTTCTGATGTTCTTCTTCCTCATGGGTTTCACTCCTGCGAAGAGATTTGTCTTCTGTCTGCAGTAGCTCTTATTTTGATTTTACAACGTTTAAACGATGTTGCTACTAAGTTGCTCCAGTCTTCAAAGGGATTTGGCTCCTCAACACAGGTTACAGCTCAATGAAGACCTAGGGAAATGGACCCTTTACACCAACTGAAGCATGCAATGCCCTCAATTATCAAATAGGAGGGCAAAATTCTGCCGTGTACTTCAGAGGAATCAAATTCTGTTGGAAGTGCAATACAGATGGATATAGATGGTCTACTCAAGAGTCTAATTCCTATCTCAACTGTCCCAGATTTTGAAATCCCATAATAATCCCATTGACCTGATTGAGCACCATTATTTATCTAGTGTAAATAGAGTCAAGCGTATACTTTTGACCTTCAAGCTTTCTTCCTTCCTCGCAGCTGCTCCAGATGAGAAAATCTTTTATGGTGTACCCACTACATAAGAATAGTTAGAGTGTTGAAGAGAAGACAGTTCAGGACCTTTTAACAGGAGCAGTGAAAGATGGCTTCGTGAACTAACAAATGGAGATTGAATCAGGCTCAGATGACCTTGGTTTTACTCCTTTGAAAAGAAGAAAAAGGCCCCCAGCCCTCTATAGTCAGAGAAGCTAATATCCTAAATAAGGATATATACACCCTTAAAGATAAATTAAGGGGCATTAAGACCTCAATGTATACACAGATGCAAAAGGAAAACAGGTTCAAGAGAAACTGTACTTAAATCTAGGATTACAAGGGCAAGGACAGTGACAAACAAAGGTCTGGCTCAGGATATCATCCCTTCAAGTGAGAATTATAATAAGCAGTCGTCTTACTGCCCCCTTTTCCCTGTAGGGATGAAGCCTCCCAATCTGGCTAGTGGGTTCCCTATGTCATCTGCTCCTTCCTTGAAAAAAGGCATTGAGCAATGTGTGACAGCTGTAACTCCCATCAAAGAAGTAACGCTCAAGATGATAGTGTCAAAGATTTATGTACAGATCAGCAGCTGAGACTCCCTTTATAAATATCCCTCTGCTTTCTGACGGCCACTGTACACTCGTAGAACTGTCCCAGGTTGCTAGTTCTCATGAATGAACAAGACGGGGCAGAGGGTCCATCTAAGACTATAGGATCGCTGCTTGTCATCCCCATTTTGTAGTTGATGCAGCATGGATACACCTGCTCCTTTGGAATGTCAATTGAGGAACGATGAGTCTGATCGGATTGTAGAGACACAGGAGGAATTACACCCTCATCCACCAAGTCCATTGCCTGATGATAATCAATTACCCCCTGTATGTCCGCATACTTCGTATGGGCCTATATAACGAATCAGCTTGGCAACAAATGGAATGGAAGACAACTGCCTTCCTAACCTGGAATGTTGCAGGATGGGCTGCATCCATTGGATATCTGAGTTTCACCTCCTTCCTGTCCCAATATGACATCATTCTTCTTCAAATCTGGTTTAAGGAAGATCTGCTATTAAATGGCTTCCACTCTTTTAGCATCAAGGCTGCAACCATGGCTAATCATGGAGAAGCTGTGGGAGGCCTAGGCATATTGGTCTCCACAGGTTTACATGTCTCTACAGTGCTTCCTCCATTAAATCTAATGGTATGGCAGTCATGATGCAGTTCAAATCTGCCATCCTCGTGGTTATCAACATCTATTATGCCCCCAATGTAAAGGAAGCTCGGAAATTAAAGCAATGTGGGATGATTTGGAGACCTATGTGGCTGAACTAATCACAAAATATCCAAAGGCATCTGTGATTTTGGGGGGTGATCTGAATGCTAGAATGGGCCCAGATCACAACTCTTTGTTTGCACAGTATAGATGTCATTCCCCATACACAGAGGAAGGTGAAAGTATTCTTACACGCTGTTCAAAAGATCAGAAAACTAATTATGCTAGCTTATGTCTAGCCTTAATCATGTATCGACTCAATCTTCAAACTTAAATGGTGCCGTAGAAGTACCACTGCCCAGCCAGATATACCTATCTTTCTGGCACTAGAACGCAGCCTGTATCCATTATATAATCATCTCTAAGGAGCTGCTAGGGCAGGTTGGAAGTTAGAAATCATCCCAAAGATTTGAAAGCAATCATTTTCCTGTTTCATTGGAGTCACTCTATATTATACAACAGTCTTATGTGGAGGACTTTTATAATTATAACATAATTTCTGAAGGGACAACCTATTGCCATGCCAAGTGGAGTACACAATTAAACCAGACGATTGCGGAGCAGCTGGCAACTCAATACTTTCAGAATCTTCGACTAGCAATGATCAATGCAGAGCTGCTGGAGGCTCTATTTAAAAGTTATAATTTAATTACCAGGGAATTGCATCAGTTTTTAGAAGAAAGAGTTCGAACCACAAGCTAAATCTTTAAAGTTTCACTCCAAATCATGGTATGACTTGGACTGTATTAAAGCCAAAAATAACCTTTCTGTCAAATACCAGGCAATATAACAGACTCTTCACCTTCCACTGCCCTAGTGCTCCTTCAGGAAAAGAAGAAATACAAAGAACTATTGGCTTACAAAAAGAAGAATGCCATGAAGGAAAACTGGGAGGCGTCTTATTCAAGCCACCCAAAATAAGGATTCTTCCCATTTCTGGCATATAATTTCAGCAAGACAAAATTATCCCTTAGGTAGGGTGGACTGCCTTATAGCCCCTAATATTTGCAGATATTTTCAGAATTTATATGCAGATAGTTCTAATGGAAATGGAAACTCACATCTGCCAATAGACTCTCTGCCATCCTGGCCCTCGGTAACTGTCTCAGAAACTAAAAGCTTAGTATCACAGTTAAGACCAGGGAAAGCCCCAGGAGAGGACCTATCTCCCCCTAGATCTCATCAAAAACAATTTGGATTTCTGGGCTCCTCTCCTGGCCTCTCTCTTTACTTACATTGATCAATATGGTTGATACTACAGGATTGGGGGCTGCAAATTATAATCCCTATTTTTAAGAAGGTATCTAAAAATTATCTAGCCAATTAGGTCCTATCAGCTTGAACCAAATACCATCAGTAAATTATATGCAAGGCATCTACAGAGGAAACTCCTGGATTGGTTGGAGCAAGAAAATATTTTAGCAGAGGAGCAGGCTGGTTTCAGGGAAGGATATTTAACTATTGATGAATGTTTTGTTCTTCTGAACACCTAATTGAAAAATACTCTTCAAACAATATAACCTCCCTGTATGTTGCCTTTATTGACTTTAAGCTGCCTTTGACTCCATCTCTCTACGAATTCTGTGGGAAAAGCTGGAGGCACTCCAATCAGGTAGGCGATTACTTTTTTTAATCCGTATGCTTGACTGAAGGGACTTCCTTGAACGTAATATGTTTCCTTGGGGTCATCAATTAAAAAAGAGAAGGGAGTAAAGCAAGGTTGTATCTTGGCTCCATTGCTATTTAATTTTTATATTAATTCATTGGTGGGACTGCTTCAAAATGCCTGTTTTCATTCCCCTCAGCTAGCAGGAAGATCCATCGCCGTGCTTCGATATGGTAGACCATGCAGCTATACTCCTCAGGACTCCCGTTGGACTAAAAGAGCTCTTAAAGCCTTGACTCTTTTTGTAATGAAGATAATTTATCTCTAAATTATCAAAAAACCAAAATAATGGCATTTGGGAAAAAACAAGGAGCCTTCATTGGACTATAAATAATCACCAAATAGATCAGGTTTTCTGCTTCAAATACTTAGGAGTAATTTTTCAATCCTTGGGTAGCAGGAAAGTTCATGGTGATTAGATTGTTAAAATATGTCCAAGGAGCTCAGTTGCTATCCAAAAGTTTTTTAAGTATAAAGGTGGTCAATATGTTCCAGCAGCCCTGAAAGTATTTGAGGCAAAACCAATTGCTCAGCTTTTGTATGGTGCTCAATTGGGGCCATTTCCTAACTTTGCACCTTTGGAACGTGTACAATCTAAGTTCTTAAGATCAGTTTTTCATGTCCCTAAATGTGTATCCAATGCCATTTTACGGTTAGAGGCAGGCCTTCAGAGCATAGAGGCCAGAGTATGGATTTGCATATTTAATTACTGGCTTAAATTAAACTTTGTACCAATTGGGCTTGCACCCTTGGTTCTGGGAAGACCAGTTTCACTCTAAATGGAACAAGCGGTTGCTACCAAATTGTCAATACTGGGTCTGTCCCCTGATAGCTTATTTAGGATGAGCTATGACCAGGCTAAATTCAGTCATTATAAATAATATATCTTTGATACTAACGCCAAACAGATTTGGCCTGTTCTCCATCCTTTATTGCTAGTGAGCAGAAGCATGACATGTTGCCACGGGCCTATTTAAAAATTTTAGAACTGCCCAAACATCGTTTGGCTTTTACTCTAGCGCGTTGCCGTAGTCTTCCATCCGCCGTCCTTGAGGGGCGATATAAAAAAATTCCCGATTTGGTAAAGATACTGTCCGTGTGATTCCGTTAGATTGAAACGGTTGAACACATGCTTTTTCAATGTATGTCTTATAGAGATTTAAGAGCTGATATCATCTCCCCAATTCTTCGGGAACACCCAGGTGGTTCTGAATCATTTTATACCTTCCTATTGTTATCAGACACGAACTCTGATATAACATATAAGGTTACTAAATTCTGTGTTGCAGCTTATGAGAGAAGAGACAAAGATGTTGGCTAGTGAGTAGATGCATATTGTATATCTTGTAATCCTTGAGACTGTTATCCCTCAGTAGTACTGCATTCTTGACCAAGTTTATTATGCTGTTTTTATGTATTATTTATTCAAGTTTTATGTTTACTTGTATCAGTACTTAGGTTTTTGGCCCTTGGTACTGTTTCATGTAATCTTTTTACTGGTCTATGACTGTAACAAACATTATCTATCTATCTAACAGAAGAATGACTTGTTAAATTTCATGATCTTGCCCATGTTGCAAAACTGATGTGGAATTTAGAGGAAAGATCAATTGAAAACCATTTATGGATTTTTGAGCAATAAGAAATCTAACAATATGTGGTTATGATTATAAGTAATTCTCATGAAGTTGAATTATTTAGGCTCTAAATTAATAAGGCATGGAATATTAATTGATTTTTTTTCTTTTCATTGTAGTTCGTATGGAATGGTCAGAGTTCTTTTTTAATGTTAATCAGCATAGAATAGTGCAGTGTAGTTATAATCAACTAATGTAAAATATGAGTGTTTTAGTAATTTATTGTATTATGTATGTTTTTGTTTTAGTCTCATTCTTATCTAGTTTTAAAGTCTCTATGATATGTACAATGTGGGGGGGAGGAGCCAGCTGCAATGGCGAAAGAGGCTAATATTTTTCTCCCGGAGCAGTGGAGAAGAAAAAACCCCGAGAAGCCTTATTAAAAGAAAGAAAGACTGTAAGTAAATAAGGAAAAATAATGTGGGAAGGAATGTAAAAGACAAAGATATCGGAGCGGTTTGATTCTTCTCCAGCTGGAGGAAAATAAAATACTTTGTTTAAACTGGAAATAGTTGTTGAGATGGCAACGAGAGAAAGCTATTTTTGGTTTCTGTTGTGAAAATTTTTATGTCTAAGCAAAAAGGGGACTAAACATTTTAAACAGCCTGTCTGGAGACGATTAAGGGCAACAGATAAAACATATAATCGTTTAGTTAGAGATTTGGAAATATAAATTTAAACTCTAACGGAGACGAACAACAAATCAAAATGGCTACGAAAACAGAAGGCTAACGGGCTAATGAAGACATGAAAGCATTTATACAGAACTATTACATAGTTGAATCAAGCTCTGGTAGCCACACTAACATCTAAGATAAGAGCAGAAATGACTGTAATGTTTACAAATATTTCAAAAGAGATAAAAGCTTTGGATTTCAAAGTGGATGATATAAAAAAAATTCAAGCAGAGCAGCAGACAAAATTAGTAGAACATGATGACAAGATTTCTCAGCTGGAGAAGCAGATCATACAGTTGCAGGATCAAAATCGAAGAAATAATGTGAGAATTCGTGGGTTTGCGGAGCTACCACAGGAAAATCAAAATCTTTGAAAGAAGAAGTGTTAAAATGGGGTGAAAAAGCATTGTTCCTGAGATGTTGTGGGAACAACAGGATATAGAGAGAAAGGATTCATCGTGTGACAGCCGTGAAGAGGGGAATAACCCCCAGGGATATTATTATGCAACTGGTCAATTTCAACAAAAAGGATGACTTGATGAAAGCTATCAGAAAGAACCCAGGAATATCGAAGTATCGGGAGAATACAGTGGAAATCTATAATGATCTATGCCGGGAAACAATAAATTGGAGAAGAGAAATGAAGCCGTGTATTATAGTTCTGCAGAAAGCTGGAATAAGATACAGCTGGGGATATCCCATTTTTTTGAAATTCCAACTGGGCTGGCAAATATTACAGAAGAAAATCTCTTTAACAAGGATTACAACTTTTGAAAAATCTGAAATTGATACAGCAAGACGAAAAGGAAGATGAAGGTGTGGTTGGTGGTGCAGAAGAAGGAGCAGTGGGAGGAGTGAATGGAGGAGAAGAGAAGAAGAAGACCTCGGGAGACAAAAGAAAGGACAGAGGTTGAGGAGGACGGAAGGAACATTATGCTACAATAAAAGAAGATGAAAGAGAACTTTATAGAGCAGGAGAAGGGTTGATGACCAACGATTAGAACATATCTTTATACAGAATCTATATGGATAGAGACTGAATATGTATATATAAAGTAAAAGGGTAGAGAGAATGAAGGGAGGGGAAAGAGAGGAAAAAAAATACGGGAAAGAAAATTAGAATCGGGAGAGGGATCGGTCTCTATGCCTGGAGTTGGTATACCTTTACCCCCCCCCAAGACCATTAGTGGTCGTTGACAAAGCAAGAACGCTTTGGAGAAAGGGGGATGAATGTATGTGTGGGTAGGGGAGGGATAGATAGATGGGGAGGGAGGGGAGGGGGAAGGGGAAGGGAAAGGGAAGGGGAAAGGGGAGCACTACACTAAGAGCCAACGGGGAGTAGGATTTAGAGATTGTAAATATGAAAAATGGAGAATAGATTGAGAATATCAACATTAAATGTGAAAGGATTAGGGTCAATAGTAGAAAGAGAAAAGGATAGAATCGATATTAAAAAAAGATAAGGCTGATATAATTTTTTTACAGGAGACACATGGAAATGAGATAAAAAAAAATGAACTTAAATTGAATTGGGTTGCCACTTATGAGGAAGCATTTGGTACATCTAAATCAAGAGGAGTAGCAATTATAATTTCTAAAAGATGTAATTTTATAGTAATAAGTGTAGAGTTAGATGAAAAAGGTAGATATGTAATTATTCAAGGCGAAATAGATGGAGAAATATATGTTATAGCGAATATTTATGCACCAAATGATAAGCAAAAAGAGTTTTATGAAGAAATACTTAACAAGATTAAATGTATGAAAGGAGATTATATAATAATGGCAGGTGATTTTAATATGGTGATGGACAGGTGGAAAGATAAATCGGATCCATTAATTAAGATAATAGAGATAGAGATAACTATTTTAAATTAATTTGTTGAATAGAAATGAACTGGTAGACGTTTGGAGGTTAATAAAGGGTGAGGAAAAGAAATAGAACGTATTATTCATCAGTTCATAAAAATTATTCAAGAATAGATTATATTTTTGTATTAAAGAATATGATACCTAGATTAATAAATTCGGAGATTGAAACAATAAAAGTAACAGATCATGCTTTGATGAATTTGGATATAGCTATGAAAAAGAATTACAGAGAAGCAAAAAGGTGGAGATTGGATACTAACCTACTTAATTATAAAGAGATAGTAAATAAAATAGAGAAGGAATGGCAAGAAATTTGGACAAGACAAGGACGTAACACAAGATGTATTATGGGATACTATGAAGGCAGTGGTAAGAGGATTATGTATTAAAGAATCAAGAAAATTAAAGAGACAACTGGGGGAAAAAATTGAAATTA
Organism: Ctenosaura bakeri; assembly: GCA_948474755.1. Taxonomy (NCBI): domain Eukaryota; kingdom Metazoa; phylum Chordata; class Lepidosauria; order Squamata; family Iguanidae; genus Ctenosaura; species Ctenosaura bakeri. The sequence goes on along the minus strand of CAOLHI010004326.1, from coordinate 31,042 downwards.
GAAAAAGAAATAAAGGAATTAGAGAATGAATATATAATAGATAGGACAAAACAGAAATATACAGTACTACAAGCAAAAAGAAATGAATTAGAAAAGATAGAAATGGATGAAGTTCAGAAAGCTAAATACATTCTGAAAAGGGAATTTTTTGAACAGAAGCAGAAAAATCTAAAATGCTGGCTAGATCTAGTACAACTAAAAAAAACCAGGAATATGATTGGAGTAGTAAAAGATAAATTCGGTAAAGAAAATAGATTGATGAAAGAAAAATTAAAAAATATTTGAGGAATTTATCGAGAACTGATTTTGAGCAGAAGAAAAGTCAGTAGAGAACCTAGAGTAATATATTAATAAGAATTGGAAAGAAGGCTAACAGAACAAGATAAAGGGTTGATGGAAGAAATGATGTTAGAGAGGAAATTGAAGAAGAAGAAAGCATTCTTGAAGGCAGGGAAAATTGCCAGGATTGGATGGACTAGGTCCAGAAATCATAAAACGTTTAAAAAGTGTTTATTCTAACTTAAAAGTATTATATAATAGTATATTAAGGGGCGATAAAATCCCATTATCATGGAAACAGTCATTAATAATATTAATTTTATATTTTGGGAAAGGATTCTAGGGATCCAGGTTCTTATAGACCAATATCTTTAATAAATCAAGATGCAAAAATATTGACTGCAATAATGGTCGATGCTCAAATAAATTTATTTATAAGTATCTACATAAAGATCAATGTGGTTTTATTCAAGGAAGACAGATGGCAAATTTAATAGGGAAAACGATAAAATAAAATAAATATAATGGATAGAGATAAACAAAAAGCTGGAATTTTAGCATTAGCTAATATTGGAAAGCCTTTGATTGTGTGGAATGGCCAGCATTAAAAATAATTTTAAATAAAATAGGATTAGGAGAGAGATTTAAAGGATTAATAAATCAATTATATTCACATAATACATCTGTAAAAGTGCATGGAAATGATAGAATTGCAGAACAGATCCAAATATCAAGAGGAACGAAGACAGAGGATGTCCATTATCTCCAATTTTATTTGCAATAGTTATAGAAACATTAGCGAATGTAATAAGAAATGATGAGAATTTGGAAGGAATTGGAATTAAGGAAAAAAAATAAAATAAGTTTATTTGCAGATGATACGTTGTTAACAATTAAAGATCCAGTTAAAAAGATAGACAGGATAGATAAACATTTAAAAGAGTTTGGGGGAGAAGACAGGATTAGAAAATAAATTGGGCCAAATCAGAAATAATGTTGTTCAATTATACTAAAGAAGAATATACAAAAATTTGTAAGGAATAAAAAAATGTTACTTAAAGTAAAAGAATCAATTAAAATATTAGGAATAGATATTCCAAAAAATTTACAAGGATTGCAGGAAAAAAATTATAAGAAATTAAAAGCAGAAATTAAACAAAAATTAGAGGATTATAAGAATATAAAACTATCATGGTTTGGTACAATAGCAGTGGTAAAAATGAAAATACTGCCTAAAATTAATTTTTTATTTAGAATGTTACCAATAAAAGTATCAGAGGAAGAATTAAAAGAGTGGCAAAAGTTATTAAATAATTTTTGTAATGGCAATAAGAGAGCGAGGATTAATAAGAAATATTGGTACAAAAGTCAAAAAGAAGGTGGCCTGGGACTTCCAAATCTAAAATGGTATTACTATGCAAATCAACTGGAGGTATATATAGATGGAGTCTCAGGAAAAGGTGATTTAGAATGGTTAGAGAAACAGGGTTTGAAATATCGACATGAAATGGAAAATATATTTTTTAGGAAATATTTCAAAGAAAGAAATAGAAAAGATAAAGAATCCCTTTATAAAAAATATAATAGAAATATGGAAGAAAAATAAAAAAAAATTGGTACCAATTATATCAGCATTAACTCCGATAGTAATGATGGAAAAATTCCCAAGAAATTTAGAGAAATAATAGAAAAAGAAATAAAAAAACAAAAAATATTTAGATTAAAAGATTGGATGAAAATAATGATTAATAAAGATAGAATGAAAGAGAGATTGCAGGAAACCAAAATATATCTTGGTTGAATTATATACAATTAGAGCAATGGACAAAGAGTATGAAAAGATATGTTAAAGATTTTAAAGACTATACTAAATTTGAACAAATTATTACTCAAAGAGAAAATATGCAAGAAAATGAAATATTAAAGGGAATTACAAGTGAAATATATAAAATATTGGCAAAAGAACAAGAAGAGGATTATCTTAGAAAAATATGGGAGGAAGAGACATCGCAAAATATATACATATACAAGAATGGAGAAAAATTTGGAAACAACGTGATTTAAAAAAATTATCTATAAGAATAAAGAGAATTACTATAAAATAGTTTGGAAATGGTATTTGACTCCAGTAAAACTAAACCAGAGAGATGAGAAATATTCAAGATTATGCTGGAGAGGATGTCAAGAAATCGGTACATATATGCATATGTGTGGAACTGTAATAAGATAAGGGAATTATGGCTAAAGGTTTTTAAAGAGATAAATGAGATAACAGGAGTTGAGGTACCAGTATGTCCAAATATAGGGTTGCTGTCTATTTATAATGAGGTGGAGTGTACCCAGGTAATAAAGGAACTAATGACAAATTTGTTAACTGCAGCGAGGTTAATAATAGCAAAAAAATGGAAAACAAATGAAAAATTTCAAATAGAGGAATGGTATAAAGAAGTGTGGAATATCGCAATTAATGATAAATTACATGTAGAATTAGATTTATGAAAGGTTTAGTAAAGGGAACGATTTTGAAGAAATTTGGAAAATATTTTTGGAAAAAGTTTTGATAAAGAAGATGGTAAAGTTACCCTTTCACAAGAAGAATGGCAATTTTGGAAAATGGATTAAATAAAAAGTTGGCTCTGGGGGTGGGTTACCCTTTGTTATGATAATAATGTGGTGTTTTGTTTAAATTGGAGTTGAGTTGTTTAATTTGTAAAAAATAAAACAAAAAAAAACAAAAAAACAAAAAAAAAGTTAAAATATAATTAGCTTTGGGGTTAATATGTTAAGTACAAGATTGTATTTAGTAATAGCATTAGATTAAATTTAAGGGAAAAATATAGAATTAAGAATGATATTACTATAATAATGAGTATAATGAGAATAAGAATTAGAGATAAGTAATAAAAATATATAAGTACTCGGATATAGAATAAGCTGAATAAGTTTTTGATTGTAATTATATAAGAGAGAAATAATAATGTAAGTTTTTTTTGGTTGAAATCTTTTTGTTTTATTATTAGTTGTACCACATGGTGTTTTATTTTTGTGTTTGTGTTATGTTAATAAAATAATAAAATATTAAAAAAAAAAGAATTAGATATGTACAATGTTTGTTTCTGTGAGGTTTGCTTCTTTTCTAATGTTCCTTTTACCCCTGTTGTTATGGGATCAATTTGTATGTATGTTCATTTAAAACTAATAATCATTCTACCGTAACAAAAAGAAACTTTGCATATTTCAGTGAAGTGGCAACAAAGGAAGCATCAATGATTCACACATAATATGCTTTGTGTGTACATTGCCTTTGCCATGGGATTATGAACTTGACATATATTTTGAACTCACACCGTTTATGAGAGGGAATGTGTCTGTCTTTCAGATCCTATATATGAGCATCAACAGACATGTGTTTAGTACGCATGTTCTCAAATGATCTAAACCAGCTTTAGACTAAAAATGTCATAATTTCCCATCACTGGCCATTCTAGTGGGGGGTCTGATGGGAAATTCCATTTTGAAAGACTCTTATAGCACCATGTGGTGTGAAAACTGATTTAGACCTGACCTAAGGAGAGTTTCATAGATGATTTTATAGCCCAAATAAGCAATGCAAATATTGTACAACTATAGTAATATAACCAGCTTTTCAAATGTATGTTTGGATTAAAGCTGCAGCCCACTGTGTGTAGGCTGAAGTTTACTACTCTACCACATACTTCTGTGTTAAAATAAGAATTTCTTACTAGGCTTTTTGATTTCAGTACTATGTGGTTTATTCTGAAAATTTACCAGTGAACTAGCAGGCTTGACACAATGTTGTAATTTTTACTGTAAGAAACCTCCTGAAACTGGATGTCTGTATATAACAGAAAATACATCTAAAAATAGTGACCATGCTGCAAACATAAATCTTCTTAGTTACCATTTCAGTTCAACTATAAGGCACATTGGGAAGAGTGGGGAAATCTATGTGATGTGATTCTTTGTTTTACCCTGAAGGAGCACAGAACGCAAGGAGCAATTTAGTTTTCAAGATGGATTGCCTCACAAATAAGTGAAGCCAGTTCTTGGAAAAGCTAAGTTCAAACACATTAGTAGACAAGACAACCAAATAAGTACTTATACTGGAAATCTAAGAACTAAATATTTATACTATGTAAATTCAGTGGCAATTAAGAAGTCTTCTGGATTGGTCAAAACAGGCAAGAGCTCTCACAATGCAGGTCCTCAGTTTTTGGCTGGGCATTGCTGGTGCTCTTAGCTGTTGAGAGTACATGTTTGCTGCTGGACATAGTGATTTCTTGGATCCACACTATAAGGTTTTTTTGTTTTTTCAAACAGGAGTGTTGTTTGCTGCCCGGAAAATTAGGCCAGTTAACAGCTTAAACTTGCCTGCCCAGCAGCATCCAAGCCCCGTAAGTATTAAACCACTATGAAAGGGAAAGAAGGGAAACTTGGTGGCTGCTTCTCTCCCCCTACAATTTGCAACAACAGAGAGCAAGAACATCTCCATAGTAAACTGCTGCAAGTCAGTTCCTTCCCTCTCTCTTTCATGGTAGCACAGCCCCGGGGGGGGGGGGTTGGCCATACATAGCATTTAAAAAAATGACAGGACTTTCCTGTTCTGGGGGGAAGAGAGTAACTCAATGAACTGGCTTGGAAGAGCTGATGCTGATGCTACTGCTACTAAACCCCATCCCTTGTATATTATCTGCACACACTGTGCAGCAAAACCTTCCACAGAAGGGAGAAGGCAATCCAAAGCCTGAATTTTAAAAAAGAAGACAAGGAAATGAAGGTGGGAACAAAGTTGTCTCCTCCTTCTGAATCTTACTGCAACCTATTGCACCATACATATCCTCAGGGCAGGGGCGTAGCTATGTGAGGACTGAGGATATAACCCTCCCATGAGAGCTCTGTCCAACTAAATAACCTTTTCCTTTAGTCCTAGAAGTTCTAGTGTTGCAGAGAGTGAAACACTGAACAGTCTTCACACTTAGAAGTCTTTTATTTGCTATGTTTGCATTCCCTTGGTAAATTTGCCTGCTGCTTTTATTTGGGTGCCGAAAGTGTATTTCTAGTTGCTCAGCTGAAAGGTTAAGTTACCAGACTGCTGGTAATTTGAAGATGAAGGGAAATTTCATGGAGAGGCAGAAATCTTACGCCCTGTGAATTAGAGGGAGAGGCCTGGAAAAGCCAGCATGCACCTTTGTTACATAGATCATTGAGTCATGTAACCATTGGGTGAATTGTTGACATATTTTTAGAAATTAATAATCTGTCATTCTGAATTTACTATGAGTGTATACACCACAAAAGAGAAAGAGACCAGCATTGTACAGAGGCTTCTTGTGCAAATTATGGAAACACTGAAGACTGGAAGTACTTGATCATTTTGATCTTGTGTTGATTTTTTTTCCCATCAAGGTGTCTCAATGAGTTGAAGCTCCCTTTCTCACTATGAGTGAAAACTAGTATAACGACTCCTTTTTACAGTTCTAAGTAGAATGTATTTTTTAAAAAGATACTCTGATTTCATCATGTCATTACCTCATCCATAAATATATATTTGTTCCAGGATTTAAATGAGAAATACCAAGATTAATTTCTGAAACTTAGGTTGATTTGTATTCGAGTGAATATCAGTGTGATGTGAAAATATCTATGCAATTTTTTGTTCTTTTGGCTGCACAATTCTGACAAAAGTCAGTCATTGTATTGTAGCAGGATTTATGAAACTTTGAGTTACCATGCTTAATATACTGTAGTGATGGTGAATATGGCTCAGTTGGCCCAGATACAGCTTATAAATTGATGGTATGTCTACATCTGCATCCTTAGCTATTATTAAATGTAAGTAGGACAATGCTCTGAAGAAAAGTCACATTGAAATTAGTAATCTCAGTCATCATGGCTGAAGGTGCTTCTGGTTTTAAAGAATGTACCAATAAAGAAAATGAGATAATCGTGGGAACCTAAATAGTTCTGTCTCCTTAAAAAAAATCCTACTTAGTATTTTTTTTTTTTTGTAGCGAACTTGACATCATTAACTGGAGGGGGAATGTTAAAAATATTAGTGTTCCTTTGTACAAGAATCTATACAACACTGAAGAAAATAAAAATCTTTTTTCTTCATCGTAGTTATTCTGAATGTTGAAGCTGTGATCCTAGCACAATTGTTTTTGTAAATAATAGAACATTTTTTTTAAAAAAATGGGAGACCAAATAAATAGGCTTCAGACCAGCATGTTAGATCTGCTCTGTGTATATAAGAGCATAAACTGCTTCACCATGTTGCCTGCTGAAGTATTCCTAGGGGAGGTATAGCTTATTATGAAACTGTGACTGCTCACATTGTGTAACATATGAACTTGTAGAAATGTTGGGTTTAATGAAACCGAAGCATTCCCTTCTTAAGAGGAGCTTCTGGGAGATATTTCTTTTGTGATTGGTATTTCAGAGCATTGCTTTTTGCCTATACATTCTTCAGATTTTTTTCCACAAAGCATTAAAAGACAGGTTACAACCTCATTGACTATGACAGATAGTCTGTTTTGTAAATAAGTGTCCAGGAATTTTAAGTACCATATGCATAGCATATATTTGCATAATGCATTTTTGTCGGCCTATCACACCCGCGTCTTATTGGTGTGGTTACCATGAGGATCTCTGACACTATTAGCATCTATAGCAGTTTGTAAAAGTGGCTGCTACACTTGCGTATCAACTGTTCTCAGTGGTGCATGCCAAGGCATGTCTTGCATGCATATGTGATCACAGTTAACTGTTATTCTTTTCTATTCCAACTTCCAATGATCAAAGCTTAGCTAAGATGTACTTTCTTTGCTGTATGGGAACAGATTACAGTAGTCGCATGTGGGTGGGTGGAGAAATGAATGTTCAATTTTGGAAAGAAAATGGAAAAGTGAGCTCCCAGCACACTGGTAACAGGTATGAAGGCTAAACAACTTTAAGATCTGTTTCTGTACACTCAGAAGCTTGATGTCAACAGCTTTCTAAGACAACATTGCAGAAGTCTTTAGCACATCATATCCGCTATTTGTTTTCTCTGTGTTCCCAATTCTGCTACTCATTTTTTGAAAACTGGGACAAAGTCTCCTGTCCTGCTTGCCTTCATTTATAAGTTCTCTATTAACATGCTTATAAATACAGAGAGAGTTGAGTATGCTTTGTTTATGTCATTGAAGTAAACACCGAAATGCACACACAGATTATTTAATTCTGAGATAACCCTCAACCAATGCAAACACTGTGTCCTTAGCCATTCTAATGTTACTGCACCTTTGGGGGAAAGACTTGTGCCATTAAAAAGTTCATTAAATAATGTGCTATTTACAACAAAATGTTGCAGTGCAGAGTGCTTCTTTTTCAGGTTTTCAGTTCATGCATTCGGTTCCCCACCAGGAAACAGCATTCTGTGCCTACTGAGCATGCCCAGTTCTCAGCCAGATCTTCCTCTTACAATTTTTTTTTTAAAATTTTTTTTTAAGTTTTCCATCTTGTGCATTGATGATAGTGCTCTTTTGGCTACATAAAGACAGGTACTTGGAGAATCAGGCCTATCTAGGGCCCTTTTCACATGGGCTTTCTCTCACGAAATAGTCCCGTGAGCCTCGCGGGAGTGGGAGCTTCGCTCTGCACGACGCACTCCCACTTCTGCGGTGCTCACGGGGCTGAAGCGGAGCGAGCACGTTTTTTTTTATTTTCGACTTGAAGCGAAAAGCACCCGCGCTCGCGCAATGCTCCCGGCACCCACGTGCACTTACCTGCTGTGCAGAACATCAGGGAGGCGGCTGGGTCGCGCTTCCTTCCCTCCGCGGGGCCTACAGCTCCCACGGGCCCCTGTGGAAGGAAGGAAGGGGCGCTAGCGCGACGGACGCGCCAGCAGGAAGCGCCTGCGGAAGGAAAGAGGGGGGAAGCGGCAGCCTCCCGGAGGAGCCTTCTCGAACGAGACGCCCTCCCCCTCGCGCAAGAAGGCAAAGTGCGAAAAGGGCCTAGTTGTTAGTCCCACTGAATGGATTGCTGGATGGTAATTTAAACAGCTGTGTAAAACACATTGATTTGCTGGGTCCAGTCTAGCTGGGACTCACAACTAGGTTTAGGCCTCAGTCTGCAAATAGTTTAAACAAACTGGGCCTGTGAAAAAAAGGTTGCAGTTTTCCCTGAAGCGTGTGTTTTACCTGTCCTTGTGGGCCTTGAAAAAGAAGGCATGAAGTATACTTGTTCTAACTTGCATCTTACTTCATCTTCAAAATTTATTTATGTAGGTAGTTTTCACATATTCAGTGGCAGAGTCGGTCTCTAAGGGATTTTTCAGACGACTCAGTTATGGCACGCTATGATTATTTTTTTAATTGCCATGGCTGCATCCTGGAGTTTTTAGTTTGACAAGGAACAAGAGCTCTCTGGCTGAGAATTCTAAACAGTCCTCCCTAAACTGCAATCCCAGGATTCCACAGGCTATAACCATGGCAGTTAAAGTGGAATCACAGCAATATAGATGTGTGGTGTGGAAGGGCTTCAGTTCAAGACTTGAGCAGAGATACTGTTTTTTTGTTGTGGGCTCTGATGCATGCTGTTGTCTTAGGAACAACTATTATATGTCCTTCGGTGCGCCTTCTTTGTACTGAGAATTCCATAGGATGGAACCATGGCATTTAAAGCGGAATCATTGTTTTATTATTGTGTAGTGTGAAAGGGCTCCAAGTCAATGGGGTAAAGGGTTTCTGAATGGAAGGAACACTTTAACTCTCAAGTGAAGAAAATCCTGTTTTGGTTAACCTGATGTTAAAATCCTAATGGGACAACTGATTGAACCCTGAACAGAAAGAGACTACCTAACCATAAGGGCATGGAGATTATTTAAATAGTTTTTCAGGTTTGTGCTGGATTTGTGGGAAAGATAAATACAAAAGCTGTGGAACAGCTAAATAAAATAGACTATCAAAAAAAAAATGATAGCAGTTTTGGTGCATGCCAGGGAGTTGGGTCATTCTGAAACTAAGAACATAAACGACAATTTCCTAAAATAAAGAGATTGGCATATGTAGTAACAGATGAACCACACTGGTGAAGTAGTGGCTCTTAGCTACAATTCAATTCAGAGTTTGCTTGAAGTATAAACTAATTCTAGTAAATTGGAGCTGTTACATAAATCATTCAACTGATTAGCCGAAGTAATACCATGAGACTTCAAAACCTTGCTAATACCACAACAGTATTGCTACAGCTGCAACGAACAGCTTGTGAAGGCTTCTCAGTTGAATAGCTGAAGAAATCAGTAGGTATTTCAGAATAATGAATTCATCTGAGAGTTTGGCAATCTGTTCAGATTGCAAATAGTGGTGAGAAAATAAGTCAAGTTGGATTTCTTTTGTAGTTAACCTAACCTTCCTGTAGTTATTTAAAGAGATAGCTGTACTAATCTGTTTTAGCATAAAAAGACACAAAGGAATCCAGTAACATCTTTGAGACTAACTGGGAATAAGACGTGTCTGGATAAACAGTTGGACTCAGTTTGTTAAATGGAAGTGGACCCGGTCCTCAAAAGCTTATGTTAGAAACTTCTCTTCTGTGATTAGCGTCAAAGGTACTACTGGATTCCTTTATATCTTTCCAATGTCTATGTCACCTAAAAAACTGTTGTTCTGAACAATTTTGAGTGTTGTTCTAAACAATTTTGTGCTGCTGCTGCTACTGATGTATTTTTAATGTGCAAAACTCAGTTTTCTTCCCAAGTGCTTTTTCTAAAATCTGAGATACTGGGTCAAATATATGAAAATATACACACATCTTTGGGGAAATTATGAGTTGTTCAATACTGTTGGAGGTTACAGTTACTGTTACAGTTAGAGGTTTAGTTATGCTACTGAAACAACCCAACTTCAAGGTGTGGTACAATGAGTTGGCTTTTTTGTAAAAAGGGCATAATAAGTTTAAATTTCAAAGTAGCATAATGAATGGGGACTATTTCCGCATGAGACTGTTATAGTGCTATGATTCCGCTTTCAATATCCTATGGAATCCTGGGGTTTGCAGTTTAGGGAGGGGCTGGCTGGATTCCATAGGATGTTGAAAGTGGAATCATAGCGGTATAACAGTCTCATGCAGAAATGGCTGGGAATGCAGTTAGTTTATTAGTGTGATGAGTAACACATTAGTTACTCTTCAAAATTGATTTTAAAAGGCATTTTTCGAGGTGACAGATTCTTTTAAGTTTTTATCCCATACTCTTGTAAATCCAAAACTGTTAAAAAATTAACCAAAAGTAATGAATAAAGCAACAAGTTACTGTTAAAGTGTTGAATTAGTGATAGCAATGGATTACTTTTCAAACATTGCAATGAGTAATGAGAAAGTATTCTTTCTTTCAAAACTTTCCAAGCTCATGAGTTAATGCCTGTGGTCTTTTCCCAATAAATGACAGCTCATATAAATCAGATTTGCCAGTTCAAATATAAATAACAGATGGTGACTACTTGGAAAAAGAAGCAGCTTGTGCATCATATTAAACTATGACTTAGGATATGTATAAACTAACCTATTTTTCCATTTAAGGAAAAATTACACTTCATGGAAATATCATTTTCAAGCAGGAGTAACCAGAATTTATAAGCCTCTAACGAACTTATCTGTAGACACGTGTAGCTATTTGTAAGAGGAGTGTATGCACATGACATACTCTGGCAACAAAGAGGCATTTGATATGTGCTAATGTTGTCATGCTGGGCTACTTCTGAATGCTGTGAAGTTGGCCAGGATAGAAGGCTTGGTTGTGACCCAGATGCTCACAGAGTGCAGCTTCATTGCTAATGAACTCTTCATTAATTTTTTTCTCAAAGAGAGAAATGAGCAATTTTAGGTATTTTCTTCCCTCCACAAGAAAATATTTGAAAACCATACTGTTTCCAAAGACTTTTAGCAGTTTGGAACTTATTCTGTACAAAATTTGCATGTGGGGTTTTTCCAGAAAGTATTATTTTCTGTGCAGAAATTGCTGTTTTCTGCAAAACACTTTATCATGGTTTCCCTAAATGTAAGAAACATGTTTTTCAACTATTTTGGGGAAATATTTTCAAATATTCCTTCTACCCCTCTACTACATAGATGACCTAGCTGCACTCCTGCTTGGAATGTATTGTATTTAGTTTCACTTGTAATAAGTGGTAATTTATTTATGTTTTAACAGAAAGTGGAACATACACAGTGTGACCTCCTTTCAAGTGACCTCTGCATGCACAAATGCGAGGTCACATGAAGTGCCATGTCCCATTATAGTCAACGGACACTATAGTCACTTGCCCATGGTGTCCATTGACTTTAACGAGACACAATGGCTTGAGTTTTTTTGTTTTATGCGAGGGTTCCTGGAATGAAACCCCTGTACATACAGCAGGGGCACTCTATTTTTAAATAAGTAACACCACATTCTTTTACCTTCCTTTCTGCTCCAGTTCATGTTATTCAGAAATATTATTGGATAACTATATATTGCATCTAGTGATGTTTAACTATTGTTAAGATACAGGTGAACAACAACAATGATACCTGGATCAGATTCCAAAAAGAAAAGAGGGGGGAACACTTCTGAGATTGCAGTCCAACCTCAGCAACTATTTGCCAGAACTTGATGATGAAATTTAGAAACAAGACTCAGGTTAGTACAAAAATGTATTTCAGTGATTTCTCTCAGTAAGATTTCAGCCTCAGTAGATGGTCCCAGAAGGACTGTGCAGTTGTTTTTCAAAACAGAAGGTGCAAGGTTTTCTTTTAAAGCAGGAACTGTATTATTTTTAGCTTTTAACCCAAAAGGGTTCCTTGTGCCAGCATAACAATAGGCAATTTCAAGGTCCTACAAAGCACAGCCTGGTGGGGAAGATCTCTTCGATGGGAGAAAAACACTCAGTTCATTATAGGCTGTCCTTCAGGGATGCATTTGATAAAGAAGTTCTATATCTGAAGATGACAGGGTAAGACACTGAGATCATCTGGAAGCCTCAAAACAAGAGGCAGAATCCCAATGCAGCCCCCATTCATTTATATGCAATAAAGATATACACGTATTGTCTGATGGGCAGATTGTAATAATTGAAATTTTGCTGCCTGACACAGACAAAAACTTCTCTACCTTTTCTAATCTAGCCTGCATTCCACCTACAGAAGCTGATCAGACTGACAGGTACGTAACTTTAACTCAACAACAGTGCTGAGACAAGAATCTCCACCAGATCTGAGTGCAACAGGCTAACTTTGGGAAAGGGTGGAAGGCAGGTGGTATCTCTACTGTGATAGAAGAATGACTGGGGGCCCATTCATACTTCAGAAGCCTGTTCTTCCATCTTATGGGATGCTGTGATTGGCAGAGAGGGATATTTAGAATTCTAGCCAGAGAGCTCTAGAGCCCCAGCAAACTACAAAACTCAAGATTCTATAGGATGTAGCAATGGCCACTAAAGTGGAATCATAATGCTATAATTGTGTGGTATGAATGAGCTACTGATCCCCCCTTCTGCAACACCGAGCAACTGCCTCATTCTCCTCAATGACAGAGTTAGCTTCATTTTGTACTGATTATCTTATAAACATAGAAACATTCCATTAGAATGGTTCCCATAAACCCAGTGCTTTGATTTCTTCCACAGTTATGAATGGCTGACATTGATTTGTAAGGGAGAAAGTATCAAGGTATTCTCCCTCTCAGAGGGAGAATGGAGTGGAAAATAAACTGATCACCCTTTAGGGCCCTGTGTTCCACAGAACAGGTCCATCATGAATGTTGGCTGTTTTGCTTGTTTAATCCAGTGTGAAAAGTTTTATCAGTGAAATATGAACATATATCTACTAAGCTGTGGCATGTGCTATTAATTTATGAGAATAAGTGGATTATTAAGTGGAAGAAACCCTAGGGGTTTTCAAACTGTGAATTGTGAAATCTTCACACTGCATTTCAGGTCACATCATACAGAGTGTGAACAATTTCTGAGAAGATTAGAGAGAAGAGACTATGTACGTGCTGGGGTATAATTGTTTATAACATTAAATTATGCACGTACTGTGCCTGTGAACAGTTGAAGATAACACTTTACCATTTGTTCAGAATGTATTTCTTATCTAAGAAGGAATGTTTGTTTTGGGATAAACCCAGCAAAACTGCCACTCACGCCCAACCAGCAAAGCTCTGTACTTTGTATGGCAAAAACACAGTTCATGTGTTCACACTGATGAACTGACCCAATTTTATTGCTCCAGGCAGAGCAACAAACGGTGCCCCACCCCCAAAGGCAAGGTGCATATTACTTAAAGCCATCCAAATTATTATGGTACATGAGGCAGAAAATCCCACAAGTACTTCTACCATGTCCTAGCAATAAATATTCATTATAAGAAATCAGATGAGGAACAGTTTGTTGTCGTTCATGGCATCCAAGATCTGTGACCTGAGGCAACTGTCCCTCCCTGCAAAATAATAGGGCAAGCGCTGACTAATCTTACCTTAATCAGTGGCAGTTGGTAGTTTCTGTGTCAATGAGGTGATAAAATCACTTCAGATTTTAATCTGAACTTGAATGAAGTTGTCAAAGGCCATTTCCACACTAGACTGCTATAGTACTATTATTCCACTTTTTTAGGATGTTGAAAATGGAATAATAGCATTGTGACAGTCTAGTGTGGAAATGGCCAAAGGTGCTAAATTGTAACCTCAGAGTAGATTGATACCTTGCATATTTCCTTCAAAGTTCAGACTGATACCTAGAGTGGATTTGCCTCCCCAATGACATAGGAGCCAGCAAATGCCATTGACATCTGTCAGTCTATGGTAACCTCATTCCTTACACAGAGTTTTCTTAGGCAAGGGACGCTCAGATGTGACATTCCTTTGAAATCTAGCTTATTCTTGGGTGGTCTCACATCCAATTACTAACCAGGCCTGACTCTGCTTAGTTTCCAAGACCAGATGGAATCTGCTGCAGTTTTTATGTACTTTCCAGTCAGCTTTGAATTATGGTGACTGTCCTACAGGGCTTTCTTGCAAAGATCTCTTCAGAGGTTTGCCATTGCCTTTCCCTAAGACTAGGAGAGTGTGACTGGCCCAAGATCACTCACTGGGTTTCTGTGGCTGAGAAAGCATTTGAATCTTGGTCTCCTGGTGTCCTAGCTCAATACTCACAACATCACACTGTATCATTCAAGGTACAGCAGTTTCAAAATTTATACAATGTGGGAGAATATCTGTAGCTTTAGCAGCCATGTCCGTGCAGCTTGGAACCTTGATCAGGCCAGCACTCTCAGGCACTTACATACAGAAATTTAAAAGCATCTAAAAATGTATTTTCATGTTTTACAAATGTCTGGCATGCAAAAGCAATGGTATGCATGCAGCAGTTACTGAACTTAGAAAAAAGAATTTGAGAGGAAAATAAGGTGTTTGAGATGAATACCCAGAAATTTGTGCTGGATATGAATTTGAATCATATTTCATTTTTTGGACATGTTTGTCATATGTAAAATGAAGTGTTGGCCCATTTTATGAAAAAAATAATCCTAAAACAGTTATTGTCCATCTGTGAATTTTGGGATAATGAAATAGCAGCATTGCACTGCAAAATGGGTACTATCTTTCGCATTTTCATGCCAGTTCCCACTCTTGAACTGCACTGTTTCCATGAGAACCTGGAGGCTGAGAGATTAGAGCTTTCCCAAGACCAGACAGTGAGTTTATGCTGAAACATACCTAATAGTCTTTCCACTGAGTTTGTCTCAAACACTATATGGAGCAGTGAGCCATAACAATAGCAAACTTCCACAAGTGTATACATTAAAAAATTCCCCATCCTTCAAATTAGCACTAAGTGTGTCTGGCAGTTATTTAATTGTCCAGTTTCTCTGCTGAAAATGCTACAGCTTCTTGCCCAGTGCCTCCTTCAGGTATACAAGGTCACTACAGAGGATAATTCCAGGTGTAGCTTGAAGCTTTCTCTGACACTGCACCTATATTACCTTCCTATTTGTATTTTTATGACTTGCTTATTACAAACAGCAGCACTTATTAAGGGTAATCCCTCTCCAGTTCCCATTGGCACTAAAGGAATTTTGTGAATAGTTAACACTGATGTTTGGGGCTGTCATCTTTGGTACTGGGAATATTTTGCTTCCTGATTTTATCTCAAGAGAAACTTTCTGAAGAAACATGGGTACTGGCTTGCTTGTGGTCTTTGCCTTGGCATCTTCCGAACAATGTGAGAGTGAACAGTAGCAATAGGAATGATGCTTCCCTTTGTTCTGAAACTGCCTAAGTGTCCAGCAAGAACAAAGATAATTTAGCTGGGGTAAGATGACAGCTGTGGCATCAGTTCAATAAGATAACAGGGATGGAATTGTCCAGCTATCCCCTGAGCATTCTGCAATGAAGGCTGAATTTACAATATGGATGTAAGAATGATTGTGGGAACCGGTGGGTACATAGATCAGTTTGAAGTCCTTTTTGTTTTGCTGGGAATCATGCAATTTAATTAAATAGCTCAATGTGATTTTATTGTACTGAAACAAAGAAGGCACCTACAATTAGCACATCCTTTCCAAACTAATGGGAAATCATTATTGTCGCAGTTTCCACTGAAATAACTAGAGTCTTCCGTGTACCATGCATTCGTACCTGTACATTGAGTTCTAATCATCTTAACTCTTTGTGTGACTAGTGGCTGCAATCAAGAGCAGAAGTGGAGCAGGTAAGGAAGGAGTAATTAACTCCTCTGCCTGCTGTTTTTCAGTCAGAATTGTCCATTTTGAGGTATCATTTCCTCTAATGGAGGAAAGATTATGCAGGATCTAGTCTGGTCCCCTTGTGAGTGGAAAACCAGGAAGAGGAAAAGTTTTTGTTTGAGAATGTGTTAAGCATCTATTCCTCACTTGCCTTTCCTTCACTACTAATGGTAGTTTCTAAAGGCTGCTTTAGTGTTTTAAAAATAGTTGGGTTGGAAATTATACAGAATGTCATAAAACATGTAGTTTGGCCCTCAAAAAGTCTGGCCTATAGTCTCCTTGAATGGATGACTGTTTAAACTCTTCCTTCTGACTTGTGGTATGATCATATTGTATGTTTGTCTCTATCATGCACAGTTTATGAGGTTGGTGTAGGGAAATACATCACTGACTGATGTCAACAGGGAACAAGATGCAGTTTTGGCACAAATGACTGATGTGGGGGAAGGGGACACAAAAAGCAGGCTACTTGTAAGAAGCAGAAAAGCTGATCCTACTCCTGAGTTTAAGGTCATCTGGACATGTCAATAGAATGCAGACTGAAAGTTTTTGGGAAGTGTAGTCCAAAAAGTTATTTTTCCATAGTCTGTCTCTGTATTCTGTCTTCTGCCTTAATAGGGCTAGCACAAGATGTGCATCTAGCTATAACAATCCATGGTCTTCACTCTGCTGCTTGTAGAGTATGCTGTCAAAGTCCACACTAAACCAATAGCACCAGCCTTAGGCACTGGAAGCTAATATAGTCCAAACCATAAGTCATTCTAATTAAGCTATCCTACTTCTCCCAGACCACACAAATGTGATATAACCAGTGAGGCTAAGGCCAATGATTTCCTAATGATCAGGCTTCAGGGCACTACAAAACTTACTTCTATACCAGTGAATTTCAAAATAAAATAAATAAAATAAAATAATATAAAATAAAATAGACACAATAGCTGCATTCAAAAAGGATTAATCCTCACCCCCACTGCCACCTAAAACCACTTTAGGCCTGATTTACAAATCATAAATCTTTTAATGATCAGGAAAGAAAACATGGGGGGGGAGAAGGAAGAGGCAGGCAAGTTACATTTGAATACATATGTATTAGATGGAGTGGTGAAAATTCCTGGCTAGACACACAGTGTGGCCTTTCAAATCATGCTGGAGGCCACATTGATCACTCATTGGACAATTTCCCTTGCCCATAAAATAACCCAGAGTTACAAGGTGATAGCCACTTCTCTTCATCACTGGTTTGGATATACCGGGCGGAGGGGCAAGGGGTAAAGTCTGGACGCAAGGCTGAGGATGTGATAATGCACACAAGAAATAAGAAAAGTGCAGAAGATTTCAAGGAGACTAGCAAATACATAGTAGACATTAGAGTGTGAAGTACATTAGGAAGCATCCAAGGAGCTGGATATGCTAAGCCTATGTAAGCATTTTCAAGTACTCTTAAGAGTGCCACAAAAATTCAAAATAGCCACTGATGACAAAAAGCAATCACTTTAAGCTCTTATTTCACGGTCCTTATCTTCCAAGCTCAGTATTATTACTCTTTTCTTTTGGACTACCACTCAAAATCCACTAGTCAGCATGGCTGCTGGGGGAATCTGCAGTTCAAAAAAGTTAATCCTCCAATAGATGATTATCTCTTATCTGATTTTCTCATCTGCATGGCCCATCCAGTCATTCCATCAGTCCCAAAAGGCAACTTTTCCAAGCTGTGAGTAGAAAATGGGCATAGAAGTGAGCTGAAGCTCTGGTTAGTAGATGTCAAAAAATTCTTAGTGATGAGCTTATGCTCCAGATGGCTCCCACCATACCATGTTAAGTTGCCCCAGTTCATTTGAGGAGGACTAGCTTTCATTTCCACCTCTAACTCCAGTTAGGCTTTTCAGGCCAAGGAACCAATTTATAGTGAACAACATTCAGGAGACATTGATGCTGATAGAAGAGAATGATGGTTGTAATAGCGAACACATCTTATGCTAACTTTTGTTTCATTTTACTTCAGTCATGAGCAGTGTATTCCATTACAGAGCTAGGTCAGAGGTAGTGTTAAGGACATTTCGCTGCTGGAAGTAAATGACAAGGTTCAGTCCCCATCCCTGCTTCCATTTCATTTACAAAAGCTAAGTAGATTGGTAGCTGAATCTTACTTTAGCATCTGAAATAGACTAGCATCTTCCACCCTCTCCCTCAGGTCTAGTTTAGATGGTCCATATCAGCCTGCACCACACACAGAGGTTATTCTTCAGTCTCTTGTATCAACACGCCACCCTGCAGCACTTGCTGCCTGAGGCCCCTGCCTCACTATGTCTAATGGAAGGGATGGCCCTGGTTAAGGAATGGTTCTTTACAATTGCTCTGTACGTAATAGCTCTTAGGATCATGTGCAATAATATCAAAAACAGAATCCATAAAATCAAATCAAAGCATAATAAAACAAAAATTTAAAATCAATTCAAACTGCCTTTAAAAGCATCAGAGAATAAAACACATACTGTAAGAAACTAACTAGAAATACATCATAGCGGAGAAAAACAAGAAAGCTGGAGGCTTGTCAAAAGGTTTTGCCTGGTCCTTTTAACTTCTATGTCAGGGAACAGTGAATCACCTCCAGGATTTTACTCTGAACTTTAAAGAAACTATTCAAGGTGCTGAACCCTGTCCTCAAAATAGTTATAGCATTTTAAGTAGCTCTCTTACAGTGGAATTAAACCTGGAATGGATTTACTGCCCCACTGACATGGAAGCTACCAAAGGTCACTGTTGTCTGGTGCTGATAGAAGGTACGCTATAACCAAAGTGGGGGAAATCCTCATTTCCCATTGACCACCCACCATAAATCAGCTTGTGAATGCACTTGAAGCATGCGCCTTTCCACCATACACAAATGTAGTGCTATGATTCCACTTTAACCGCATGGCAACTTCCTGAGGAATTCTGGGTTTTGTAGTTTAGTCAGGAATTAGATCTCTCTGACTGAGAGTTCTAAACGTTGTTCCCTAGACCACAAATCCCAGGATTCCCTCAGATAGAACCATGGCAATTAAAATGAAATCACAGTGCTATAGTGTGGATGGACCTCATCCCATGGCCTATGAAGAGGTATTGTTTGTTCTGGGCTCATGCTGCTGGTGTCTGTCAGCTCTTCTGTGCTCAGCTTATAAACAGATACTTCTCAAATACTGTAAGCCCATAGCATCCTTTTATGTGAACTTGTAAAAATTTGGCTATTACTTGGAAGGAATGTAAAGTCGAGGCAGAAATTAATGGTCCCAGTGTTAGTACTGCATGTGTTTTAGTGAGCTATCCTGAACTTTGAAGGAGTTATCCAGGTCCTGAACTCCTGGCAGAAAACCTGGAAGGGGTCCTGGAATGGGGTCCTCGCCTCACTAATATTGGAGCCACCAACTTCCACTGCCTGCTATTAACAAACAAGGTTTGTAACAAAATGTTACAGAGTAGAATGTTCCTATTGTCACAGCATGGTATTCCATTGCCCCCTGCCCTGGCTTGCCCACTAAGTCTGCTCAGTTCACATTGGATAGCATCCTCCATCTTGGCCTGCTGGTATTTTCCTGTTTTCTACAACTATGTCGGGGCTGGCACAGGACTGAGACCACTGTTAGTATATAAAATTACCACAGTTTTTGGGTTTAGGTTCTGTCTCTCCACAGAGGCTGCATTTCCTCTCAAAGCTGCATGCACAGAAGGCCATGGAAACAGATAAACATAGACGATGGAACACAAAGCTGTAAAGGAGAATGACCTTTAAACATCATCTCATAAAATGTTGTAAAAGCATGAACAGAGAAATCAGGCCAGTGTCACCTCGTGGTATCAAGAGAAATGAGACCCAGAACTATTTTTAAAAAAGAGGCTTTCAAGAGGATACATCCTAAACAGAGAGTGTAAATGTCAAATAATGAACTAGGCTTCAGAAAATATCAGTAAGATATAAATACCTTCTCCTTGCAGTATTTTTGCAAGTTGAAAATATGAAATTATCAGAACAACCTTAAAGTTAGAAAAGTGTCCCAGTTTTTTTTAAGTTATCAGAAAGAACAGGTATTTGAGATTCTAAGATAACTAATTTGATGAAGATGAGAAAGTCACAGAAGAAAGACAAAGGCAACACCTTCATAAATACATGAGTGAGTCGGATAACAGTAAAAGAACTTAGAGGAACGTGAGTTAAAGAGTGATTTCAAATCTTAGAAATTCGTGATGTTTGAAATCTTCTCCTTAAAGTCCTCAGGCATATGGAGCTATTTTAGTAAATTCATATTAAAATGGTTCATGAAACCAGGGTAGGTTCTATATCTGCCAGAACTTAGAAACGGCCTGAATTCTGTTGCTCACCCTTCCTAAAGCAGACCTGCTGAATCATTTATTTACTTACGGACATTTGACTTACCATTCAACAGTTCATTTGAAGGGGCACACTCTAAGTGGGACTAACTAATAGGATTCCTTTTGTTATTTTAGGAGACTACTACTCTGATGGTAGTCACTGGTCACTGGTCATGTTAGCTGAACTATGCTGGGAGATGTAGTCCAAAATGATTAATTTTTCCCAGTTCTCTTCTTTATATATATATTTACCCAAGCTTTCTTCTTCAGTCATCAAGTACTGAGAAATCTATCTTCTTTGAATAAAAATTATGAAGATACTTTTAAAATAAGTTCTTCCATACAAATCAGTTTGGTGCTAAGTCCTGAATTCCCCCAGCAACATTTACAGTTTTGCTTAAAAAAAGGAATATAATACAGAGCTTAGAGAGAGGTTACTTGTTACAGATTTCTGATCCCATAATCTTCAGATGGCATGCCCAATATTTTTCAAGAGATGTAATCCAAAACCAAATAAATAAATAAAAATACAACTAGAAAACAAAACAAAACAAAATGCTTATTTCCAGTCTCTTTGTACTAAAGTAAAAACAAAGGATCCTGATCTGGATTTTGGAACTTGCTTTCATCCTCTACCAAAGTGGCACACAAAATAGTACTTTACTTCAGTTCTGTATGCTGGAACAGTTAATCTCTTGTCTGAACAAAGGGAAACATTACATCCTTTTCTTCCCTTACTGATTTTGTCTTCCAGTCACCTAATCCATGGCCTAGGCAGAGTTCTGAAATGTGTTTCAGAAATGGAATATTATGACATCATCAACCTAGAATCATAGAATCATAGAAACATAGAGTTGGAAGAGACTGCAATGGCCATTGAGTCCAACTCCCTGCCATGCAGGAATAAACACTCAAACCACCCCAGCAAACGGCCATCCAGCCTCTGCTTAAAAATCACCAAAGAAAGTGACTCCACCACACCACACCCTGGGATAGCATATTCCACTGTCAAATGGCTCTGACTGTCAGGAAGTTCTTCCTGATGCTTAGGTGAAATCTCTGATGAAGGTGATGCTCAGGTTTCACCTGATGGACCCTCTAACTTCTTGCAAGTGACAGGCCTTTCAGTTATAGCATTACGATTCCACTAACTGCCATGATTGCATCCTATGGAACCCTGTGGTTTGTAGGCATTACTTAGAGCCAATGTAGTATAGTGGTTTGACTATGACCCCGGAGACCATGGTTTGATTTTTCACTTGGAAACCCACTGGGTGACCTTGGGCCTGTCACACACTCTCAGCCCCCAGAAAACCCTGTGATAGGTTCACCATAAGTAAGAAATGAATGCAAGGCACACAGCAACAACAACAACAACAACAACAACAACAACAACAACAACCTGCAAATCCCAGGGTTCCCTAGAATGGAACCACTATAATTCTGTGGTGTGAATGGGCCCTAGTTGTTTTTCTCTCTTGCAGGGGAGAAACCACACGAGAAGCCACATTAGGCCCATAATTAAGTAGTGTTAAAGATCACTGCCTGATTTCCCACCCATTCTAGGCCCACATTGTACTGTATGTTCAGTGTGCCATACTCATCAATTAACCTGGCAAGAATATGCTGCAGTTTTTGAAAAGACTTCCCCCTCTCCACAAAAAAAAAGGTGGCGATTAAAATGGGAAAATTAAATCACTTCTATCTTTTGGAAATGGTAACAGTAAATTTGAAAAGACAAGGAACTGATTGTCTACTTTCTTTCACTCTTTGTTCCAGCCTTTCTGTAAGTCCCACCGACTCTCATTAAAACGTTGAAACTGGTCATCTCATAACACATGTAATGTTCCTAGAAGAACTGTGAAAGTAACATGGAGTAATGAACTGCTTTGTTCTGCAGTTCTTCCTCCTACTGTGAGGCCTCTTTAACTCACTCTTTACTATCACCTCTTAAGTCTAATGAGATCTATTATTAATCCTGAAAAAAAATGCCATGAAGCACACCCCACAATCATCTCAAGAAGTTTCTTCTATGGTTTGTAGGAGGTTGCTGAGAAAGCCAGTAATCCCAAATTGTGGTGCAGAAAAAGCACAATTTGAAACCCCCCTCACACACACATGGAGAAAAGAAAACCCAACACAGCTGGAAGGAATAGTCTGAATTAAAGACCTTGAGTCACCAGTAATCTGTGTGGTTTCACAGCAGGACTGCTGGGGAAATGTAGAAAATATATGCAATGAGAGAAAATTATAACGTATCAATATCATCTCTCTCCTTTTCTAGTTTTAAGATCAACCTTTGACTAGTCATGGACATAGGGAATTATATGTAGCAGAATCTGCAACAAACGATATAGTCCCTTAGTAACATTAAAATAGCTTAGAGTAATGAATGTGTACATGTTCCTAAACATATAGGCTTAACTAAGTAAAATTAGGACTGCCACTCTTTATACAAAGAACCCACACAAAGATGCCTGAGCACCATGTAATTACTGATTCATTAGAATTTATTTATTTATTTATTTATTTATTTATTTATTTATTTATTTATTTATCTGAAAGAACTCCACTCCAGTTTGAGAGTTAACTATGGAATATATGCAAAATTAGTTCATATTCTTGTTTCTTATGTTCATAAATTCCTTTTGCAAGGACGAAATGTCCACTCTTACATTTTTCCATTTGTGACCAATGAGCCAATACAAATCAATCTATGGTGGCAATCCAGTAGGTACTTACTTGACAGTAACCACCATTGAGAAAAGTAAGTCTTCTTAAAAGAAAAAATGGGAATGTTTCAAAAATTCTTCTCATCCCATTTCTCCCTAGATATCAAAATTATGAATTACTTGCCCTAGGTTCCTGAGTGCATTAGGAATTCTTCATTGTTCTGCTTTTTTTACTTGTGAATTTTAACAGAGTGCTATGTATGCTGCAGCTTTCAGTACATACAGTTCCTTTGCATCTGCTCTGTCCCATCAACTCACATCTGTGCATTTGTAAAACATGACAAAAAAGCTATATTGATGTGTCTACAATGACAATATTAATATTCTTTTCTACTCAGTTTTGTATTCTGCCAGCAATAGTGCTCCTGATTGTCTTTCTCAGATAAGCTCAAGTGATACTCTATTTGGGTTCATAATGATGTGATCCAGGGTTGCTGATTATTGATGTTTAAATGCAGCTCTCATTGGTAATCAACATAGGTTTGGAGGGTCTCAGAACTCCATAACAGGAGGTTTGCAGCTTGCATTTACAAGACATTCAGAGTTGGCTGACAATGGGTAATTTTCTTTGATTGCCTGGTGATGGGAGAGCCTGGACTAAAATCTGCCATGAATGACACTGACACCTGAGTATTTTCACAGAAGATAGTTTCTCTAGATAAGATAGATGCCCAGAATAACATTGCAATCAGTTATATCCAAATGATAATCTTTGGTCTTGCTAACTGGATGCTTCTGGAAGCTGTAGTCCAAAAAAGTAACCTTTCTAAGATCTGTTAAAGATCGCTAAGCTGCAGATGGTGTTTCTCTTGGTGCATTTTGGATGATAGGATTTCTAGCTTAGGCAGGTATGGACATCCCCAGGTTTATTGTAAAGATTAATTCTATTGCTCTCAGTAGGACACTGAGGAAAGGGAATTTTTGATGGCACTATCTAAAGTAAAGTATGTTGGAAAATGTATTACATGCTGAGGATTACAGCCATTTGTATTTGCCCTTTTGCAGTTTTTGATTCTCCAGACAACAAATGAGGGCAAGCAATACATTCTGATGCTGTACCTTCTGACTATTCTGCCTACCTCAGATTTATATGGTCCTGGAACTGTTCTGGTTCTGAGATCCCCCCTCCACCATCTATATAGAGAAAAAAATATATATAAAAGTGCCTTTGTTTTTACGACTAGACCAGGTATGACAGTAGCTGGAAGGAAATAGCCGCATCAAAAACCTGAACTATTGTCTTTGTGTTAAACTGTATTAAATAAGTAAGTAAGTAAGTAAGTAAATAAATAAATAAATAACCAACCACATGTCTGATCACAGGTCACCAACTCGAAATGTTACTAAATGGACCAAAAGAAAGGTTACAGTAAAATTTGGGGTCTAATCCATCAACTGCTTCAGGGACTTCCCAAACATACATCAGATTTCTGTCTTTTTTGCACATGTGTATATATTTTGTGTATATATTTTGACCAAATTTGTTGTTTAGACATAGGGAGATATGCCAAACATTTTAAATGTAAGTTTAGGGCACAAGCTGCAACTTCCCCTCCCCAAAAAGCCACTGGTATATTCTATTTTGCATGTAATTTGGTGTGAAACAAATTGTATGACATTTACCTCATTCAAATGATAAGTGAAGTCGTTAAGTGTCAACTCAAGCAACATAGGGTAAATTTGCCAGTAACATACCTTAACCTTAACACCTGCTAAATCATTCATTGTATAGACCTTAACACCTGCTAAATCATTCATTGTGTAAAATCTTCCACAATATCTTTTCTCCAAAATCCATGTTGTTTGAGGAGGCTGGAGTTTAGCAGACATGAGGATTATAATGGAAAAGCAGTGTGGTGTAGCAAATGCCTATTGAGCGCCACGGTAATTTTCTGCCCGTGTTCAATTTATTGCGCAAATAAAGTGCCTCCTGATGCAAACATATTTTGAACATTTAGGCATATTCTAGAAAGCAGTCACTTCAAATCTTGTTAGTTGACATCTCCTTGCAGCCAGGGTGGCTTCCTTATATATGGTGCACTTATCAAGTATAAGAGGATGATTACTGACTTCCAGATGAATGATCAGCAAAATATTTTTCTGAATGAATAGCCTTCACTAATTGTTATACTCTTAATATGTTCCATATTGCTTTTTATGGCACATCTATATAGCGCCTTTTGAGGTTTTAAGTGTTTTTTCATATGCTAAATGTTACAACATTTAGGCTGCAACCCTATATATTCCAAATCAGTCATTCATTCAAGCCAATAATTTAGTGCCTCTTGACCACCAGGACCCATGAGGTGCCTTGAGGTTAAGTACCATGGAATCAGTACTTCTGAGATGATACTAATGTGTCCTATGCCTAAAGGCAGCAAGTGCCAGGACAGGCATGGTGCAGTAGGGAAAAGCAGTTAAAAGTGAGCCAAGCCACTTAAAACACATGGGTAATCAAGAGTGTTCACCAAGGTTGAAGAGAGACATGGTAGCAAGATCTCAGCTGTTCCAAAATCCATCAGGCATGCCAGTGGTCAAGATAACCAGAGTTGCCAGGAAAAGACAAAAGAGACCTAAAGCTTAAGCCAGTCCAGAAGAATCTAAATAAACCCACAAGCAGAAAGTACAGAAAAGCTAGCAAGAGGGTACAGTTGCACACAACAAAAACGTCAAGTAGCCTCTGTAGGATTTACAGCTGCCTTGAGACACCAAGGGCTTAACTGCTCAGTATTTCTTATTTAAAAGCTATTGGCTTCTTCACCACTGCTCCCTGTCCTAATGATGTGCTGCAAACAAAGGGGCGTCTTCTTGGCATCTATCAATGCCTCCTCTACTTATTTCTCCAGCAGCTGTTTCTGCTACTTCCTGCTCAGATGTGGGGCAGGGACCATTGTCTGGAGCCAGAGGTTCTTCCAGAACTGAGTTCTCTGCACTGGATTTCTCAGACTCCACAGAGTGAGTTTTATGGCACTAACACTGCAACAATTGGTCATAACTGGACCGAACTATCTAGCAGTCCCTAGTAAAGGCTCAGATGAGCCCCGAGATCCTCAGTGGCAGCTGTAGCTAGTTGTTTGGTAACCAGCAGCAGGTTACTAAGCAACATCAGAAGCATAGACTTTCTCAGTGCTGGTCCCACCTATGAAGGAGAAAGGAACACTATCTCACTAAGTGGTCCAAGACGTGAAGACTGTGCTAAGCTATAAACAGTTATAGAAAACCTGTTTGTTTCTGCAGGCCTTTCTTTGCTGGTTGTAATTGCAACTGCTCTATTGTATGGTTGTTGGACTGCCATAGCTATTTCTTTTACTTATTACTTTAATGTTGCTGTGAAACTGTACCATATTCTTTTTATACTGTATAAAAGAGGTGTTTTTAATGCAAACCACTTAGAGATTTCATTGTACCAAATGGTATACAAATAGTATTACCACCATCACCAAGAGGAATAATAACCTTCCTTGAATAATATGCAAAGCAGCTCACCAAGTAAGGTCATCCAAAGCCAGTGTGGCATAGTGGTTTGAGTGCTGAATTACAGGAGACCAGGGTTCAAATCCCTGTTCAGCCACGGAAGCCTGTTGGCTGATCTTGGGCAAGTCATACCCTTTCAGTCTTAGAAGAAGGTAATAGCTAACAGCATCCCAAAATACCTTGCCGCAAAAAGTCATAAGTTGCCATAAGTTGGAATTGACTTGAAGGTAATGTCATTATGCTATGTACTTCCCCACTGTCAGTGATGTGGAGTGGAGAGGCACACACAGCATAATATCATGTCAAGACATGGTATAAATTGTAGTACGGGTCTGAGGAAGGAGAGTAGTAGCAACAGCTCTGTGTTTCTTGTGATGTTTAATTCCAGCTGAGTTAAGAAAGCCACGGAATGTTTCTGTACTTGTCTCCTTAGCAGACATCTGCCATCTTCCTGCTCCCTTGGGTCTTTATTACTGCAAAATGTTTATTTATTTGGCATTAGATCCAACTCACTAATAACTAGATAAGGAAAAATCTGTATCCTTCTCTAGGTTTCTCTCCCACGTGCATGAACACACATACATAACACTGTCCATTTAAATAACCATACAGTCATATTGGGTGGAGGAAACTGAAAGTGCAGGACTTTAAAAGAAAGGAATAAAGGTTCACCCAGCCTATCATTTAATTAATACTAGTTAAAGACTAGCAAGCTTTATGTGGGAAGTAATTAAAATGTCAACTTTAATTTCTGAATTTTATTGCTATACGTTTTGTTTGATAGTTCAAAGAAATGAAAAATGGTGTATTTGTTCTCTACTATTTCTGTATTATTACCCTGGTTCTGTAGTGTTCTACTGGAAATGAATGTGTGTAGTAGGATCAAAATAAATATCCTAATAATATCTTCCAGTGTAAATCTTGCGTTCTTCCCCCCGCCCCCCGCTTACCATCCCTCTCTGTAAGTTCTGAAGACTTGCACAAAGTTTGCAAAATCCCCAAATCCGGTTTTAAAAGATCATGAACATTATGTAGTTACTGGACTAGTCTATAGAACCAAGCTTTGGGAAGAGCCTGTTCCAAACAACTAGTATAATTTCTGATCCCGTCTGACCAAGCTCAGGATATGTCCTAATAGCAGCAGAATTCCTTTAAATATTGTATTAAGTTGGGTTGCCAGAATAAAAACTGGAAAAGGTTCCTATACCTTTAACAGCTGTATCACTGTGGGAATTTCAGCAACTATTGCTTGTTGCCTGACTGCAGATAAACAACCTACATGTCCATTCCACACAACCATTAAAGGTACAGGAGCCCTTTCCAGTTTTCCCTCTGGCAACCCTATCTGTAAGCCATCTCCATACCCATGTAACATTACCAATACGCCTCCAGTTGTTCTGACCTGTCTTCCCCAGGAACCTGTGAGATAAGGCCATGGCATCTCCACCTTGGACAGATCTGAGTGCACAACTGAATCTTATTCAAGTGTGATGTCAAGTGAGATTACACTTCATGAATCCTAGGCTGGAGGTGAACATTTCTCCATTTTTGTAGTTTCCTACTTGTGCAGGCACTATGGAGTTTGTGGAGTTTGGCTTCTTGGTTGAACTGGACTTAACAGGACATTTCCTGATTTTGGGTCTACAGGCTCATGAACATCAGCCTCAGTTCATCAGCCTCAGTTTTGAAACCGGGAGCCTGGTTAAGTTACTTAAGTTACTGCAGCCCCAGGTTCAACAAGGTAATTCTCTTTCATCACTGGTCTCTGGCTATCGTTTGAGACTGAGGGCATAACATCAACCTGCATAAGTCATGAGTAAAGGAGAGTGAAGAGAGAAAGGAGCTTTGTCTTAAACTCAGGAATGCTGAAGAGCATCTCTGGGCTTGGGTCAGAAAAGTTCCTTTTCCCTCAGGCCTAAACAGATCATCTAAGTTGTTTGGATTCAAAAGTGGCTACTGTGAAGTTGCAGTTTTGCCTCTTAATATATATGCAGGAGTTTTTTTTATAAAACAAAGTTCAAAACAAAACCAAGATTTCTATTTTGCTTAGCAATAATTGGTTGGAATCCTGTATGGCACAGCATAGAATAGTCCTTCTGCATGCAGAATGACTGTACAACTGGCTATTCAGCATTGCAGTCCCTCCACCCCCGCCTGTGGCCATTTTGCTGCTGAGGAAGAATTGGGGAGCATTGGAGAAACATCTGGAGATTTCCCTGAAGCCAAGTGCAAAAATGAGTACATCATACACTAAGGTCCACTGGATCCTCTGCAGATCTCAGAAGAGAATGTGATTGTTTCATGTCTGGTTATGGGGCACAGCTGGATGCTTTTCTGATTTCCCCTCACCAGCCATGGAAAGAGGCTGCAGCAGCTCAGTGGTAAGTGCAGGGGGTGCTTTTGTAATTGTGGAGAGGGGAAGTGGGACTATTGTAATTGGACTCCTCATGTTATTCAAGACTTGGAAAAGTTACTCTTTAGACTACAATTTCAAGAATTCTTTCCAGTCAGCATGACGACAGTTTATTCTGGCTGGGGGATTCTTGGAGTTGTAGTCCCCCCAAACATATTTTTTTCAAGTTCAGTCCTGGAGACCTTTCATGCCACATAGCCATAGTGCTATGATTCTGTTTTAACTGCCATAGTAGCATCCTCTGGAAGTCTCATGTTCTAGTTTGGTGAGGCACAGCAAGCACCTGGCAAGGAATTCTAATTATTCCTCCCTAAACTGTGAATACCAGTATTCCATAGGATAGAACCATGACAGATAAAATGGAAACATAACACTATAATTATACTATGGGAAAGGATTGTTCCCATGAGGGTCTGAGGATACATCACACATCTGTCATGGATTCAGATATCACTGTTCTGTATAATCTCATTGCTTTCTGATTTATCTAATGCAGATATTTATTCATTTATTACAACATTTCTATATTATTTAGCACAAATCCAATTGCTGGTCTTAGCTAGGGTGGACCCACTGAATCAATTGTTGAATGGTAACTTAACACCTAGGCAAATCTTCTTGGTTCAATAGGTCTCCTTTAGTTGGAACTAGCCATTTGGATATACGTCTTTTGTCTATTACAACATTCAACATTCTTAAAGTCTATCTTACAAATGTTCTGGAATATTACTGCTTAGGTTTCTTTTCTGCAAATACCTTAAGCCATGCTCCTTTGAACTGTTATTAACTGCTATTGACTTCATTTGAAATATGTTACATTTTCTATTATTTCTTTTGGTTTCTCTTCCTGCCTTTTCTTGCCACCTCTGTGAGCTTTTTCTATGTTTTGCCAGATTTGTTCCTTGTTTCAATAACAATTACATTTTCCCTCTTTGCTTTCCTTTATAAAGCATTTTTTAATGTTTTGTACCTTGGCCATGATCTTCACAAGCAAGCACATGCTTCAGTTCATAATTAGAGCTTGGAAAAGTTTTTTCCCCCTCACTTTATACTTTCCAGAATCTCTCCTGGACAAGGGGCCAGAATGGCTGGAAAATTCTGAAAGACAGAATCTTGAAATGGAAACTTTTCCAAACTCTACTCTAATATTCCCAATTCAGTCTTCATTGGGTTTTTAATTACTGGGTTACCCCAGTTCAGGCTATTTATCTCCAGCACCTGTTGAACTCCCCAACATAATTCAGTTTAAAGCCCTCTTGATCAGGTTTGTGAGACTCTCAGCAAAAATGTTCCTGCCAACTGCTGTGAGGTGAAACTCATCCCTTGCCAGAAGTTCATCTTCATGAAACTATAGACCATGGTCCAAGTAGCCAAATCACTCCTGGTGGCAGCATCTGAACAGCCAGTTATTCACTTCCAATATCCCCTTTTCCTCCCTGGGCCATGTCCTTCAGCTGGGAGGAGAGATGAAATGACTACCTGTGTGTCAAGATCCTTCATCTTCCTACTCAGAGCCTTGTAATCCCTTGTGATCTCCTGAAAGCTGTGCCTTGTAGTATCATTGCTTCCCACATGATCCAAAAGGGAGAGGTAATGGTCAGTGAGCTTGATGAGTTTTGTCAGCCTCTTCTTTACATCATGGATCTTTGCCCCAGGGAAACAAAATGCCTCTCAAGACATTCTGTCAGGCCCACAAACCTCTGCTTCTGTTCACCTCAGCAGGGAGTCCTCTACTGCCACCACACGTCTCCTCAGGGCATTGGCAGGGACACACCAGCTCTTATCCTTACTGATTTTTCTTCCCACTAACCTAACACATGCTATTTCCTGACTTCTTCAGCCCTGATGCATCTCACAGCATGTCCAGGGGGAAGCAAAAATATAGTAAGCCTATGAGTCATACTTCTAACATTCTATATATCATAAGAGACACTGCCAGCTTAAGTTCAGACCTTTTTAAAAAAATCTACTTAATCAAAGTCAGGGGCAGTAAAAATAACATTGCTTATTCACATGT
>CAOLHI010004325.1:0-121627 GCA_948474755.1 Ctenosaura bakeri | reverse complement strand
TTTTGACTCTCTGTAAGGAAGAATAGCAGGACTGTAGTTGAAGAACATCAGAGATCATATTAGGGCTCTCTGGGTCAAGGCTGAACCTTCTACTATCAATCAAGAACAGCAGGCAACTTACTTCTGCCTCAATTTCAGCTTGCCTCTTTTCCAACAGTTTGGCCACAGCCATTGCCCTGTGCTTCCCAGATCTTTTACTGCTCACAGCCCATTCACAAAGCAATGTTACTACAGCTTCATCATTGGGTGCAACCTGTTAAATTAAAAAAAGGGATTCATTATTAAATAGAATGAATAGCTATGAATTAGAAACACAACAGATGCAGATGCCAAGGACAACACAGTGTTTCTTGTTACCCCAGAAAACTTTGGTCTAAATCTAATCATTAATCCCAACTAGACCAGTCCCACAGATCCAATGAAAACTTAGTAATTTACAGCACATCTGTAAAGTCCATTCATTCATTTATAATCTGGCTGGGATTAACAACAAGAGTTAGACTTAAAAGTTTTTCTAACAGTGCTAAAACCAGTTTATTTTCAAGGTAATGTGTGGGTAAGCTCATTAACTTCAAAGAAAGACTTTAAAAGACCTTATAAAATAAAGGGTAGTAGAATACTGAAAAGTAACAGATATAATAGTAGCAAGAGGAGGTGTGTACAACAGCAGCACCAATTCATTTCAATCTCAGCTTTAAAAATGCAATGTCTATCTATTAAAACTAGCTTGTACTAGAAAATCCCTGAAGTTTTAAGTAGTCATTATTTTATTTTTATCTTCTTCTTTTTATGGCTAAATTTATCACAATACTATTTTTACAGTATATTTAAGGATTAAATATTTGTCTTGTGTTCATTTTAGTAGCTATTGTTTGGTTATCTTTAAATTTAAAGTAATAACAAATTTAAAATGACCATGATCCTCATTTTGTGCATTAGAGATCCAGATTTTTTAAAAAACTTTAACCTCATGATAGAGAAATGTGCATCATCAGTTAACAGTAAAGTCTACAATTCATCCTCATATAACAAACCATTAGTTTAACAAATTTATGAATGTGAGGTTAGAAAACAAAGGTACAAGGATGAAAACGATAATTTACTAATTTTTTTATCACCATAAACATTCATGGCACTAGTTCCTACTCCTAGGACCATACAGTATATGATATAACACAGGAAAAATAAAGGAAGGGGGAACAGAAGAGACAAGGAATTAGCATGAGCTTGCTTCAGTTACTCTTCTTACTGTATTACAAAGGCATTGATGGGTGAGGGCTTCATGAAAAAGGAGAACTGTGTTAACAATCTGAATGAAGCAAAAGAAATGAACATCATAAGGATGTTCCAGGAGGCACATCTAAACATATGGGACTGCAAGGGCAAAAGGACAGAGTTTTGGGGGAGCAATGACAACTGGGTGGCCTAGCATAACAAATGAAGATCAGAGGTAGAGATATTATTAAGATATAAGATATGATCAGTGGAATAAAGTGTTAAGGCTGGGGGTGGGGGTTCTGTCTAGATCATGAGATACATTTTCATAGTAACCACATAAGTTTTTATCAGCAACAGGAAACATAAGCACCACAGTTCTAAATATCAGCCTCCCTTGCCACTGCAACTTTTTTCTTAGATGCTGAAAAAAAATAGCTGCATATTTGATGCTCTTTGCTGTCATACTCTAAGAACTGCTTTGGTAGAAACACTGTAACTTTACCTAATCTTGCATACTGTCTCTAGCAACAACAGCCTGGATCCAAGAAGAAAGCGAGCATGTGAAATATGCAAGTGTTTACCATGGTTTTCATCAGTCTCAAACAAAGAACTTCATAGCAGTTGAACAATGAAAGCAACTACACCTCCCATTATTAAGAGAAGGTAGTGGAGGTACAGGAACACAGTAAATGTTCCTAATTTTCAGGGAATTATAGCCTAATTAATACCACACACTAAGTTTCAAGCACTGGAAAACAGACAGAAGACCTAGTTTACTACAGACATAAGATAAACAAAATATAAGTTCTTTTTCTATCTAATTAGCTCTTATAATTCACTGCTGGAAAGCCAGTGTGGTTTGGGTGTTGGACTAGGATTCGGAAGACAAGGGTTTAAATTAAATTCCCACTCAGCTATGGAAACCCATTGGGTGACCTTGGGCAAGTCACACACTCTCATCCTCAGAGGAAGGCAAAAGCAAACCCTTCTGAACAAATCTTGCCAAGAAAATGTTATGATAGGTTCACCTTAGAGTCACCCTAAGTTAGAAGCAACTTGATGGTTCACAAGAACAACAATAACAACAAATGTTCTTGCATGTATGCCCTTGATCTGAGTCATCAAGCTGTAGTTCTATTACTTTAGAGAACCTTGGACTGTCAGTTAACCATCTAGAGCTGGAGTGGGCAAAGTACAGGCTACACATGTCTCATTCCCTACCAAAACAAAAACAAAAAATCTAAGTGCATCACATCCCATCCAATCTTGGAAGCTAAGAAAGATCAGCCCTGGTTGTCCATATAAGCTAAGATGTTGCAAAATCGAGGTTCTGGTCCACACGGAAACTCTCCATAGAAAACAGCAATTGAGGAGGCCAAGCCAGATGCTCCTATGCTTCTGTGCTCAGTCAAACCCATTAAGGCTACCATATATAGTACTTTCTTTTTTCCTGTGCAGGAAGAGTTATGCAGCATGCACATGCAAAGCATCTGATGAAGTCTGCTGCAATCCATGAAAATTTATGTCAAATATCACTTGTTAAGCTTTTTTTCTTTTTTTAATATCTAACTTTTTATTTACAACACCACATAACATACTATACAACTAAACTATTATGTAATATCATTAGATATCATAACTACAATTACTCTACTACCACCCCATAACAAAAACAAAAAACTACTTTCACAACAAATACACTGAATATAGCAATTTCTCTGACATAATTAATATAATTAATTAGCATAATTAATTAAATCTACTTCTGTTGTTTAAATACCTCCTAATGCTCAAATATTCAAATCCAATCTAATATTCAAATCCAATCAATGATTATTTGTCTTGCAAAAAATGCACTAATGGATCCCAGACGTCATTAATGTTTTTAAAACTTGTTAACCTTTTAAGGTGTCAGAAGATTTGCTGCAAAGACTAAAACAGTCCCATTGGGGGGGGGGAGAAAGAACCTTCCTTATATTTCCCTATAAGCTGCCACAAGACCACAACAAAGACTACAACAAATTCCTCCTTCCAAAAACATTTCCCTATATTTCTCTATATTATCAACAAGAACTGCAAACCCCTATTAAAAAAAAGCCACAGCCAAGAAGAATCTGGAAAAAGACATGAAATGAAAATGAAAACCTGGAAAAAGACATGAAATGAAAATGTCTGTCTGTCTTTATTGGTAAGTAAATGAAATCATTGAAATACCAATCTTCCTCTCTTGTGAAAGCTGAAAACAGTCATGTGATAACACAAATGCTACTGGAATTTAGGAAATCCTTGCAGTTCCATAACATGCTAAACTTTTTCCTACTAAAAGAATTTTTAAAGCTAAAATTAGAAGGATTTAGATATTTAACCAAGCCAATACTAGTTCTCATAAGGCATATGAATTATAAGATTCTTTAAAAACCTTTTTCAAATGTAGAGGCAGTTCGAGTGGATACCCATTATTGCTTGAGCAGTGTGGTAACTCAATACGTGGCTCAGGACTATGCAGATAGGATTAGAAGAGTGATGTAAAGAAAAGACCTTCACTTTCTAGTGAATGCACATATTTGAATCCAGGATGGGAGTGGGGAGGAGAGCAGGGTAGAAATTTACTAACAGGAAGGGTAATCTACTGCAGTTCAGGATGCGCCTGGCCCCAATGGCCATTTAGCAGTGGAATTAGGAAAGGTAAAGTTGTCCACCTCTTGTAGAATTTAGGCATCACATCAGGACCATAGTCAGGTCAGGATGTGAGTGCACAAACATGAGTGGGATGAGAATGAAGGCTCCCAAGGAGACAACCAAGAAAGATTCCCAAGAGCAGAACCAACCCAGACAACCAATTCTGGGTGTATAAAACAGCAGCAAATTGTTATCTATTTAATCTTTGTTGTTGTTGTTGTTGTTGCGTGCCTTCAAGTCATTTCCATCTTATGGCAGTCCTAAGGTGAACCTATCATAGGGTTTTCTGGGGCTGAGAGTGTGTTATACACCCAAGGTCACCCAGTGGGTCCATGGCTGAACAGAAAATCAAACTCCGGTCACCAGGGTCATAGTCCAACACTTAAACTACTACACCACACTAGCTCTCAAAGGTATTTTTCCTCCCTCAGGGAATCAAACCCAGGTCTGCCATGTGACAGGTAGAGATGGTTATCACTCTAACTATACTAATCTTTACTCATATTTTATTTCCATTGGCAAAAGAGAGAGATGCACACATGAAATTTCAGCAAGAATTGCCAAAATAAGAGGACCGACTGCTTGACTTGAAGGCGAGACAGGAAGTGTTTACTGCTTTGCTTCAGGCCATAAAAGTTTTAGTCCAGTACTGAGGTTTCTTGTGGGCCTCTGAGGTTTGGTGATACAGGTCAATACAGCACAGCTCCCTATCCTTGGTTCTTGGTGGCTACAGATAGCTTGCCTCAGTCCCACCACTTGCTGATCTGGGTCACTTTTCTTCCAATAGACTAGTTAGTAGAAGGGCTTGGCCAAATTGCCTTCACTAGTAAGATTCGGTATATCACATTTGCTCCCCTGACAACAAGCATAGTACAGTCATCCCTCCACATTTGCTAGGGTTAGGGGCACAGGACCCCAGTGAAAGTGGAAAAACTGTGAATAACTCTAGGCCCTCCCAAACTATATTTAACACACAAAAAGGTATGATTACCATAATCAACCCACCATGGATTCCTTTGAGGCATCAGAGTTCCTTCACAAGGTAGAAGTGAGTGGCTGGTGGGGCTTACCGCCACCTCTACTGCCGACCCATACTATTTTTAATAGGGACTTACTAGCCTCATTCGCAGTTTCACGAGGCTTGCAGTCCCTGTTAAAAATGGTATAGGGAGGCAGCAGAGGTGACAGCAAAGAATCCATGAATAATCAAATCCACAAAAAATGAAACCCTCAAATGTGGGAGGTTGACTGTATAAGTTGTAGGAAGTAACATCTTGGCTTGTCTCTATCCAATAGTGCTGCCACTCTGTACTTCACGAATTCCTCCTTTCCATCTCTCTTCTTTTCCTGTCCCCAATGTAGAAAAGTTTCTTTTGGTGGTGGTGGTGGGGCTTCAAGTACAAGAATCCACCAATCAGGATGGCTGCTGGCCACAAAAGGAACTCTTCTAAGCTGCAGGAAACACAAATCTTACTGAAGGATACTCACTGTAGTCATTCATTTCAGCTCTTCTAATCTATACAGCACTGACCCCATACCACAACCTTAACTCACACAGACAGCTGTAATAGTAGCAGTTAGAAGATTGGGTGCTTAAATATAAGGAAACAATGAGAGCAACTTGTGTTCTCATCACAACCCCAATGCGTCTACCTTTGGATATGTTACTACCATTGCAAAGTCAGATGTCAGGTGGCACTTTACTTTTTGAAAACAGTCAGAAAGGAAGTTAAGTAGTTCCAAACTTCTGGAAGATTATGATATTTGAAAAGATTGCTGTACTATATGGTGCCACCATTCATTTCATGGTCAGTAACCGCACCTGAATACAGAGTCATGTCAGACATTCAAAATAAACCAGCATACCCTCCAACATTTCACAGATAAAAACTGGAATATGTGTGGCCAAGCAACATCAGAGTGTGGTCAAAATGGCAAAAGTAATTAACGAGGAAGAACACACAAGCTAAGAGAGGCTGTAGCAGTTTGATTTTACCTGAGCCTTCTTGGAGTCTTCTTGGAGTAAGTCTGTGCCACTCCTCTCCTCTTTCCCCTACTGAGTTAAATGAGCACAAACTACTTTTGCATTTTGAACTCAGTTTGTGGTAAGCTGGGGACAAAGGGGAAAAGGAGGAGGAGGAAGAGTGGGAAACTGGGACTTTTTAAAAGTAGTTGAGAAAGTGGGATAAAAAAGGATTAAGTGGGACAGTCTGACAAACCAAGACTGTTGGAAGGTTTGAGCCAGGTAGCCTATAACTCTAAGCTAGAGAAGGCTTAGGAACATTTAAAATTTAACCTGGTTTCTGAGAGGAAGAAATTATACAGGTTTTCAAATCAGGGTAGCAGCCTGAATCAGTATGGAGAGATGTAGACAAAATGAATGCAATTCTTCAGTGCATAGGCTTTCCCCAAAGAAAGTTTCAGGCCAAGAGGATGGGGTGAATAATGGGAGCGTTGGCCCCAGGGATAGGTCTCACTCTGTTTGTCTCTTGTAGAACAGCAAAAGATCTTTGGATCAGCTCACCCACCTGGTAAACTTCAGCTCTCTCATCTAGAAAGCAGTTCCCTGGGTCAATTCCTACCACTAGTCTCAAGCCCTACTCCATGCTCCCTCCCTTCACACCCACATAGCATACAGTATCTCATTATATCACAAAGATCTGGGAAATTAACTTTGTTTAGACAACAGCACAAACAAGGGCAAAGAGCAGGAGCCAGCTGGCCCTGCTTCATGAATGCTAACAATTCTTGAGCTACACTTAGCAGCAGCTGTGACTTTCTGCATTTGACATGTGAATGTATACATAAGCTTAATTTAAATTTCTCTTTCAAAAGAGGCACACAATAGTATCTGAATACCTGGCAACAAATTAACTGTTATCCATTTAGCCAGATGAGTAAAGTACTGTTTTTTACAACTGAAACAAAAACACTGACTATTTTTAACCTGAGTTCTAACAAGTTTTTTTTAAAAAAGTAGAACTGTTTGCTTCTGCTTAGACACATAAAACTCCTTCAAAACCAGAAGCATTTCCAA
Source organism: Ctenosaura bakeri (assembly GCA_948474755.1). Lineage (NCBI taxonomy): Eukaryota > Metazoa > Chordata > Lepidosauria > Squamata > Iguanidae > Ctenosaura > Ctenosaura bakeri. The sequence goes on along the minus strand of CAOLHI010004325.1, from coordinate 114,693 downwards.
TACTTTTTACTGATATTTCATAGTATAGCATTAATGAAAAACAAGGTATATGCTGTGTTCAATTTTTTTTAAAAAAAAGTGAGCAGCTGGTTTTGTTTCCAAATGAGTCAGTTTTGCTTCAGGCTGTACAGCTGCTTGTCTCACTACAAAAATAAATCCTATTCCTATGTAGACACACAAGAGAATGGAGCTAACTTTAACCAACAAAACTGCTGACAGACCATGTACCACTATGTCCACAAACCTGAAAGACGGCGCACACAGCCTGGCTTAGGTTTCAAGTTATAATGCAGGCAATCAGCCAGTTGACCAGATAAGCTGATTTTAAATGGAAGAAGCAGATTCCCCATTCAAGGTGATTTGCTGGTGTAAATTCTTTCCAACATATGTAAACATGCATACACTTCTCTGTAATCCACACACATGCAGGTAACTGTCACTTCCCATTGAACTTTCAAAGTAACTCTGTATTTTATATATTTGATTTATATCCTGCCTTCCTCCCAGTATGGGATCCAAACTGGCTAAATATATGTGAAGCAACTTAATCCTGAATCAGAGAAATTAATAAGAATAGTAATAACAGTGGCTGAAAGATTTTTAAATGCCAGTCAAATAGAAATCTGAAAATGCTTCAAAACAATAAACAAGAATTTCATTGTTACACAAAACTATCACCCTAATTCCAATCTTATGTTCCCCTTCATGTAACCAGACAACAAGCAACATTTGCTACAATTTTCTGCACAATCCTTAAGGGTATAAGAGCTGCCTCCACTTTTCACTCTGGTAACCTTGTTTGTTGGCCACAACCAATTATCTCCAATTAATTCCAGTGAGTCTACCCTAAGTACCAATAACACTAGATTTAGCAGATACATAGTCATGTCCTAAGCCATAAAAAAAAATCCATTCAACAGAGTACAGTTTGAACAAGATCAGGCCTCACAGTTGTCATGAAGGCATAAGGGTATCAAGAGGGCAAATCTATGATCTTCCTCACATCGCTGGTGGTGTGATTGAGGAGCAGTACCAGATACAGTACCTTTGTTTAAAGCTTTTGGGACCTAATTTACTTTTAAATGTATATGCTGTTACTGTACGCCTTGAAGACATTACGGCTGCCCTTGTGTGCTTTCAAGTAGTTTCCAACTTATGGCAACCCTATCATAGGGTTTTCTTGGCAGGATTTGTTCGGAGAGGGTTTGCCTTTCCCTTTCTCTAAGGATGAGAAAGTGCGATTTGTCCAAAGTTACCCAGTGGGGTTCCATGGCTGAGCAGGGATTCAAACCCTGATCTGCCATGGTCATAGTCCAACACCCAAACTACTACACAACACTGGCTCTCTAACTGTACATGTGCATGGTTTTAGATGGCTGTGACCTTTTACACTATTGTAACCTGTGGACCTGCTTAATATGTTCTATTATTTTTAAACAATTCTGTTGTTGCAATATGGAATTGTTTTAAATTGTTTATAGTTGGCCCTGCATATCTGCAGATTCTATATCCACAAATTCAACCAACCATCGCTTGAAAATATTCCCCTCCCAAAAAAAAAATCCAAAAAGCAAACTTTGATTTTTGCCATTCTATATAACTGACCCTATTTTACCACACCATTGTACAAAATGGATTTGAGCATCCATGAATTTTGGTATCCATGGGGGGTCCTAGCAGATGCTGAGCACCAACTGTATATTTTATTATTTATATGCCATCCTGAGATCCCATGATAAGGGCCAGGATAGAAAATATTTCAATAAAGAAATACTTGAATGCTGCTGTGGTCATTCAGAAGCTTTGTACCTGCATTTGGCATCTCTGTTACTTTGCTGTACCTCCCAGTAATGCTTGTCATAATAACAGCATTAGGGCCCTCTCCACTGCACCTAACAACAAGTTAATGTCTTATGGCAGGCACTCTAGAATAGAATGGTAAATCCTTGATGTAAAAATTAATATTTTTAAAAGTTTTCTCCCCGCTGGGCAAGATTAGGACAGTGTGTGTGTGTGTATATATATATATATAATGTGTATGTGTGTGTATATTTCATTGATGGGTGAGATTACTTGCAAAATAATTCATTTGTACAAAATGCACTGTTTTCTTCACAGAAGAAAATGTTTACACAATTTTTTGCAAATAAATTTAAGAAAAATCTCACATCTTACACTAGTCAAAATGTTGACTAGTTTCTCCACAAACATTCTCAAGGTGTTGTTGAGACATCCTTCCAAGTAGTCTTGAAAATTATATACAAGTCCGTATTTCAGTTTATATTAATGCACATGCCTTGTCCATAGTGATTCCCTATGTTCTTACTCTCTTTTTTCCTTTCTTTTTCTTTCTTCAGGCTACATTTTACAGACTATTTTTTTTAAAGTATCAAAGTACTTGAGTAAAAACCATGTCATATTTATAAGAGACTTTCCTTCTATGTTCTGGAGGTCCTTTATAAGCCCAGGTTCATTGACAGAACTGAGTAACTTACTTGGCCTGTTCACTGAGCTCAGAATTTCTCTAATACTCCTCCAAATAATCTGTTCCCACCACTTGCTGATTCACAGAGAATGTTAAGACTCTCCTCTTTTTATACTTTGTGTGTCATTCAAAGCCTACATGTGGGTCAAGATCAGTGTTTGAAAAGCTACTTTTTTCAAGTAATTTGTTCTGTAACTCATTACAGCTGTAATGATTCATATTCATTACAGTATGTAAAAAAGTAATTAATTGTTGTCACTTAAAAAAATCTTTTAAAAAGTAAAAGGTTGTGTTTTTTATTGTTACTGTTCCTTTTTTCCTTCTCTATTTTTTTCTTCAGTAAGAAAACCTTAGTATTAATAAGAAAATATTATTGAACTTAAAAAGAAACACTAGAATGCTTCTTAAAATATCCCTTAAAACTAAAAAAGTAACTAGAAAGCTTAACTTCTTTCACAAGCAAAACAATTGGTACTGCTGACATCTGTTTCATTACCTTTGAAATGTAACTAATTTGTGCCTTCATTCCTCTCTCCCCAAAAACACAATTAACTACACTGCTTATAATCTTTTAAAAGACATGCTCACTTCAAACTCACCCAGACTAGAAAAATTCATGAATTTAAATCCCTAAGTAATTTTACAGATAGAAAACAAACCAGAACAAATAACCATTTGATAAAGAATAACAGTCAACTCTAACATCCTTTCCCCCTCTCACATTTAAATTTCTGTATTAATGTCTAAACAAATATAAATGAATTAGATACTATAGAACTCACTGCAGTTAAGGTTTTTGTACATCATAAGGAAGTGTGGAGAAGGGTAATACTTAGGAAGCATATGCGGCATTGGGCTGAGAATCAGTTTTTTTCTGCTGCATCAAAACCATTTAAAACTCTTAAACAACAACAAAAACTCAACTCTCTTCTTTAACAGCTAAGGAAGTTACATCCCCACTCTATTCCCATTCCTTCATCTTTTCCCTATTCCTCTGTCTTTTTCTAATTGCCTCTCTCAACTGATTTTCCCACCTAACTTTCCCAACCTTTCACTAACAGACACCAGTAACTTGCTTTTGTCTCTCTCATGCTCATTCTTCTGATAGTCTCATTTATGAGTTACAGGGAATGTGTTTCAACAATTATGTTTAGTGAGCCAGCCTTCCTGAGTCAGTTACCTATGCCTTGAATACACATCAAACCTAGAGTACTACAATGTGCTCTATCTATGCACAGGCCTGCATAACATATGGTCCAGGGGCCACATGCAGCCTACCAAAGGATTTTGTGTGGCTCACATTGCTTACGAGTGTGAGGGCCAAAAAATGTTGCACAATTAGGTTGCTGATGGTTTTCAATGAACCTAGTTGGGCTGTTTCCTCCTTCTTCCCTCCAGGGGGCAGCAGAGAGCTGAACTGATGCTACCTTTTACCCTTGCGCAAGATGGCAGCAGTTGCTTCTTCTCCTTCTGTTTCCCTAGGATGAGCAGTGAGGGCAGAAGTGCCTGAGAAAAGGAGAAGACCAACTGGGGCTGGAGGGGACAAAAAAAGAGGTGATCTCCTCTTCCCTGAGCAAGCCAACATGGACTGTTACACGGCAAACTGGGACCCTCTAGGGGAAGCAGCTTAGTGTATTCATTCATCCATATCCCTTCTAAATTGCATTGGAAAAAAATAAATTCCATTTAAAGATTGTATTTAGCTCTATTCTGGCATGCAACCTCATAAATTCCACCCCCCACCATCTGGAATTCCCCTTGTTTATCTTCCAAATCTATTTTCTTTCCCCTTCATAAATAATACTTTTTTTCTGCCATCCCAAATTGTTCCCCTGCCCTTTGATCTTTTGCAAATCTTTTGCAAATTACACACTGCTACATTTCTTAAGGAATAACTCTCTTGTCTTTCCAGTAATCCTATTCACTGGTTTTGTTTAATCACAACTTGCCACATTGGCATTACCTCAATCATCCTAACAACAGGTCAAGAGGGTAAGATAGTGGCCATTTCTGCCCTATACTGTTATAGTGCTCTTATTCCACTTTCAATATGCTATGGAATCCTGGGGTTTGCAGTTTAGGGAGGCGTATTTAGAATTCTCAGCTAGAGTCTTTGGCCTCAGGAAACTACAAACCCCAGAATTCCACGGGATGTTGAAAGTGGAATAATAGCACTATAAGAGTGTAATGCAGAAAGGCCCTAGGACATAGAGGAGGCTTCAAACTGCAGGAAAAGAAGTTCCACCTAAACATTAGGAACAACTTCCCTAATTTCCCTTTTTTATAATATGGTTTATTTTATTTGCAAAATAGTTTAAATCATTAAATATACTATATTTTTATTTTTCAAATAAAAAACATTAGTATACCATTATTATAACTTTACTTGGGAAGTGAGGCACTAAAAACCTATCTGTGTCCCGAAGAAGTTTAGCCTATTTAATTTCGGCCCTTACCTACTGCCAAGTTGTGCAGATCTGATCTAGCAGAATCATAGAATTGGAAGAAACCACAGGGGCCATCCAGTCCAACCCCCTGCTGTGCTGGAACACTCATCAATACACTCTCAACAGATGGCAATCTAGCCTCTGCTTAAAAACCTCCAAAGAAGGAGACTCCACCACACTCCAAAGCAGTATATTCCACTGCCAAACAGCTCTGACCGTCAGGAAGCTCTTCCTGAGGTTCAGATGGAATCTCCTTTCCTGTAGCTTGCTCCTTGTCCTAATCTCTGGAGCAGCGGAAAACAAGCCTGCTCCCTCCTCAACATGGCATCCCTTCAAATATTTCAACATGGCTATCATGTCCCCTCTTAACCTTCTCTTCTACAGACTAAACATACCCAGCTCCCTAAGCCACTTCTCACAGGGCATGGCTTCAGACCCTTCACCATTTTGGTTGCTCTCCTCTGGACATGCTCTGTTCTTCAAGACCATTTGGAAGTGTTAACAGGTGAAAAATGCAGCAGCTAGATTGCTAACCAATACATGGTACTAAGATGACATTACACAATACTAGAAGACAATATTAGAAACGCTGGTTATCACTTGTTTTCTAGATTCAGGTCAAGGCGTTGGTTTTAACTGTTTAACAAAAAGGCTGACAACATGAATGTCTAAGGGGCTGACAATATGAATCTGTTGGGTTATTATGATTCTCAATGGAAAATTTTCTGAGGACAACTGTTGGCCAGGGAGGTCTGTTTGTCAGGCATGTGAGAAAGGATTTCAGTATGTTGTTTCCCAATTCTGTTATGCAATTCCTTGGGAATTCAGAGTGTTCTCATTCTTTTGGGTTCAGAAAAGATGTTAAAATGCATCTTTTTAACCTAACCCTTTATATTATGTTTATATTTTATGCTACTGCTTTAACATTGTTATTTTAACTGGTGGTCTATCAATCATTTTGGTTTTTTCACAGTTTTCTTTTATGAAATATTTATTGTGTACTACCGCAGTAACTGTTTAGGAGAAAAGGACAGAATGTGCATATTATTAGTATATTAATAATATAGTGGCTTCCTATGCTATAATATATTTCAAATTTTTCCATTCTCTCATCTCATCTTACAATAATACAGTAAGTCACTCTTTCAAGGCTAGCAACCTTCAAATTCTATGGGATTCAATTTGGGGTTCATCATATTCACTTCTTCACTGCTAGTCTCTGTTATTCTTCTTTTCTGTACTAATGCTTCTTCTTACTACTCCTAAGCCTCTCCTACCTGCAACAATATGATTTCTTCACCATTATGATCTATTCCCACTGTGGCAATGAGAATACAGGAATCTGTACAACTGAGCTTCAGAGTAGTGTTAGTTATCGATTTATTAATTCGTTCATTTATTCCTGAATATTATAAACTGCTTAGACCTAAAGATTTCAAAGTGGTGTACAATGATAGCAAAAACACAATATAGACCACATACACCATTTTAATAAGTATTAGTCAAGCATTATACAGTTCCTTTCACTTGTTTCATTCCACCTGGTTGATCTAGTGACTACTATTCCATTTGGAACTGAGGAGAGAAAACACAAAATCAGAAACATGAATACTATTTCAGAATCCTAGTTTTCTTCAGTTTCACATTTGCAAAACTATGTTTTAAGATAATCAGACACATCTTCCTCCTTTGAGACACACTGTTTACATTTTCCTAGACAATACTGAGTTGACTAACTCTTGCTGCACTGTAAACAGTCAAAACATATTTTTCTACTATTTGGCTTTAACTGAGTCTATGCCACCAAACACAGATACCTCCTGTGCTGTAACAGGAACTGTTTTGGTCTCTATACTATTAAAGCACAGATGTGAATCTTATATACTAACAATTACTCTGGAGCAAAGAATACACTACAGCTAAGAAATATACTAACTAGCTGGTAATCTTGCATATACAAAATCTCAGATTAAGAACATGATGCATGACCCATCTTAATATGTGAACTCAACACATAGCTATCTGGGTCCTGTCCTACCTTTTTCCTTTGGCCAAATATATGTCACCCCCTTCATTGGCCATTTCCGTACTATACTGTTATAGTGCTATTGTTCCACTTTCAACATCCTGTGGAATTCTCAGGTTTGTAGTTTATTGAGGCCAAAAAGCTCTCTGGCTGATAATTCTTAAGGCTGCTCCCTAAACTTCAAACCGCAGGAAGTAAGCCATCCACAATTCCTCTATGTAGATGTGTGCAGTTAGTGGTACAGGAAGCCCTTTGGTGATAAGTGATTAACAAGCAACCAGATATTATCAGCAACTTCCCCATCAAAGGGAACATACACAGAGCCACATTCTTACAACTTATAGTTTCCAAGAAGGGGAGAAAAAGTTACTCCTTCATTTCTGGAGAACAGTGCTGCTGTACATACAAATATGTTTCTCGATACTAGATTTACTCACAAGTAAACTACATAACCTTTTGAGAAGCTAAATGAATCTGAGCTATTGATTTCAGTGAACTTTTCAGTACTCAGATATGAGTCAGAACAGAATAAGATTTTTTTAAAAAAAAAAAACCTACGCACATCACTGGAAAACTTCAAAGATTTGTTTTAGTAAATACACAGCAGGAAAGGGGAAAGGTTGAAATGAATAAAAAAAATTTGGACTCAAGAGGGCAATAACATCTCTTTTTAAAAAAAGCTTTCAAAGGCAACTCTCCCACAATATAAAATGGAACATAACAGCCATTAAGGAAAGGTTGCAATACAAAAAAAGATTAGCCAAAATTAAGCTAAGAGCTGTAGTTTTGCTCCAAGTCACAAACTGTGCCTATAGTTTGATTGTGTATGCATCATGAATTCATTTGGCAGGTAAATTATTTCTGTGAATTAAAAAAAAAACTTTCATATAATTAATGCAATGAAAATTCATCTTTATCTACCCAGTAAAATAAAGCTCATTTATGCAAATATCTATAATTGTGTAAAATATATCTACAAAATTTACTTTCCAAACTGCATCAATGAGCATTAATTTTTAGAAGCTATCTAAACACACAGATTCTGCCTTGTACCTAACTTACTGTTGTACTTGTCACTGTTTGCAACTACATGTTTTAAACAGTTTCATTACTTTATCGTTGGCAATGATGACACTATAGAAGAGTTTGGCTGTAACCATAACTAACAGTTCCTGAGATATAACACGTTGCAACTTTTTATCTACCGGTATTTCTTTTTCAACAAAGAAAAGCTGCCACCTAGTGGTTTATATAGTTTTCCAAATGTTTTATATATGGATAGTAATTAAAGAGAAAGCCAGCATGGTGTAGTGCAGGGATTTCCAAATGGTGTGTCGCGACACATTAGTACGTCACCTGTAGCATGTTGATGTGTCACCTCTGTGGCTGAGAAAGACCCTTCCATCCAAGCCTGGACCGCTGCTGTCGCTCTCGCTGCGACCTTTCCCAAGCAAGAGCAATGGCGGCAGGCAAGGATCGGGTGGGAAGGGGCTGCCTTTCCCCCTGCTGTTGCTTTTGCTGGGGCCTTTCCACTGCAAAAACGACAGCAGCAGGCAAGGACCAGGTGGGAGAGGGCTGCCTTTCCCCCTGCTGTCGCTCTCACTGGGGCCTTTCCTGGTAAGGGCAAAGGCAGCAGGTCAGGATTGGGGGGTCTGCCTTTCTTCACCCTACATACACCTCTGGGTACCTCTGGTTTGCTAGTAAAACTGATTTACGGTGTCACAAAATGATGCATGTTGAAGAAGTGTGTGACCAACATGAAAAGTTTGGAAAGCTCTGGTGTAGTGGTTTGATCATTGTACTACCACCCTGGAGACCAGGGTTTGACTCCCTGTTTGGCCATGGAAACTCACTGGGTGACCTTGGCAGCATCACATACTCTCAGTCCTAGAAATCCTCATGATAGGTTTTTGCCTTAGGGTCTCCATAAGTCAGAAATGACTGGAAAGCACACAGCAACAATAACTAAGGAAGACTCTGTTCTACCCCAGTATATTTACCTGAAAAGAGATAATCGATGCAGTAATCACTAGAAGCCTTCAAAAACATGTGCATGTAGCTGCAATACTACATTGCTTATTAAAAGCCAGAATAAACACTATTTCATTAGATATTAAGGTTGAAGTCTCATTTACCACCAAAATAAGTAAGACTTGCTTGCAAACAGATATAAACATAATTGCATTGCATGCCTGAAGCTTTTTAAAACTAAATCTTTAGCAATGTATTCTAATCTATGACAAAAATTACTCTTAGCGAGGCACCTGTAGTGACATTTCACCATTTTATGATGTGTTTAAATATTTGAAGTGCTTTAACATAATGTGACACAATTCAAGGCACTTTTACACCACATATTTATGGCACTATGATTCCACTTTAACTACCATGGCTGCATCATATGGAATCCTAGGATTTGTAGTTTGGGGAGGCACCAGGGCTGGGAATTCTAAATGCCTCTCCCTAACCTGCAGATTCCAAGATTACATATGATGGAACCATGGCAATTAAAGCAGAATTATATTCTAATTATATAGTGTGAAAGGGCCCTCAAATTTAGTGCTCTCAGTTCAAGGAAATAGTTTATTGAAGTAAGACCAAGAGACAGGTTCAAGGATACCCTTGTCACTATTCATGCCCAGCTACAGAAGCAACTTCCTGGTTAAACAACATTTTCCTGTGATGTGTGATCCAGCAAAATGATTTGAGCAACCCTCACAACCCAGGAGTCAGTTCACAGTTTCTGCCTTAAGACATCATGAGAGACTGTTGTTTAATAAATCTCTGCTGAAACTGGATAGATAACAAAAGAAAGAGCACTCACATTTATTTCTTCTCCAACAAAGCACAGTTTGTTGGATTGGCAACATTACCTCTGAGCTATATGATTAATTCAGTAATTAAAAGAATAGCAACAAATGGGATATGGCCCATGGGATTCCACATATATGATATGCATGTGAATGGTGTGTGTGCATATTAGTGTGCAAGAATGTGATATAAATTATGTGTTCTAACAGATCAGCATGATAAGTGATGACATGAGAGCATGACCATGGGGCAATAGTTTAGGTTTCCACTGAGAAGGTCCCCCAAATGCAGCAGCACTGGCATAGCATATTTGAAGTAAATGGAGGAAGAGGAGGATTTTATTTATCTACAGCTTCCCCTTCTCCCTTTGCAAACTGTGACTCAAAGCAATTTACAAATTAAAACAAATACAATAGAGCTGTAACACACCAAAAATTAATATTAAATATAAATAAACTGGCAATAATGTTAAAAACCATTTAAAACATACAATGAAACTTTTTAAAAATAGTGTAAAAATAATGCAGTTAAAAGCAATATAGCATCCTATTTATTTATTCATTCATTCATTCATTCATTCATTTAATGCCCCACTTTTCTCCCAATATGGAACCCAAAGAGCTTGTACTGTAAGTTAAAAGAAAATAGCTAAAATATTACATAGTACAAAAGTTTTTAAAAAGTATTTTTAAGCTCTATTAGAAGCCCTTTGTGTAAAGCATTCCATTCTCAAAAGCCTGTTGAAATAAACAAGCCTTTTGCTGCCACCAGAGGAATAACAAGGAATGCACCACGCTAGTCTCCCTAGGAAGGGAGTTCTCACAGCCCCATCAGACATGTCTTGGAGAATGGTGGGACTGAAAGAAGGGTCTCACTGAAGATGGGACCAGGCAGTATAGGTGGGTCTCCACATTTATGCGGGTTAGGGGCAGAGGACCCCCACAAAAATGAAAAAAAATCTATAGACCCCCCCAAACCATTTAACACACACACACACACACACGAGAGGGGAACGGAATCAATCCACTGAAGATTGAAATGTACAGCACACAACACATTTGAATCTGTAGTGGGGAGTGTGCTAGCTGCCTGATTCTGCCTTCCTTCACAAGGCAAGGCTGGTGGCTTGCGGAGCTTGCCACTACCTCTGCTGCTGCCCTACACTATGTTTAACAGGGACTTAGAAGCTTCACATCGCATTTGGAGTCTCTCTCAGTCTCGCAAGGCTTCCACAGAGATAGCAAATGCAAGGCAAGATGTGTAAGTACCTATTAAAAATGGTGTAGAGCAGCAGCGTAAGCCACAACAAGTTATCAATGAATAACAAATCTGCAAATGTTAAACCTGCAGATATGGAGGGCTGACTCTAATAACTCTGTAACTGTCTGTATCCCCTGATCTTGCTTTCAGTTGACCAGGAGCACATCTGCCTTGTCTGGTTTAAGCTTCAGTTTTTTCACCCTCAGCCGATCCAGTACTGATGCCAGAGATTTGTTAAGACCGAAACAGATCCACTGAAGTAAAGTGGAAAGGAAAAACAGAACTAAGTGTCATCAGCATACCTGCAGCATTAAACTCCAAGCCTATGGATAACCTCTCCCAGCAGTTAGATGTATATATGGAATAGCATGGCTCACCCTTCCAAGAAGGAATGAAACCACTGTGAAACCATGCCTCTAAGTCCCACCCTAGCAAGGGACCCCACAAGAGCACTGTGGTCACTGTCACTGAAAGCCATTGAGAGTTCTAACAGAATCAACAGGGACACATATTCTTCTGCCAATCTTCTAGAGAAGAGCATCCATGAAAGTGATCAAAGCCATCTCTGTGTGAAAACCAAGCCTCAAACTAGACCAAAATGAGATAAACTTTGTTTCTAAAGAGCCCATCACACAAACCTACTAAGTCCAGAGACAGAAATTACCTAACTGTACCATAAATTCTTTATTTTCCTACCCATCTACACTACCTACAACCCGAAAGAACAGTAGTTTTCTGACTGTTGACTGTGGAATGTAGCTTTAAAACATTCTAAAATGGTTATTTCCTCTGCAGCTAAAAAGAGCTAGTAAAACAGGAGATTGTGGTCACTGGAGCCAACATAAGCAGATACACAAATATAGCATTTGTTCTGTCATCTGCAAGCCAAAGGCATTAAATGAATACACAGGTTTTCAACCACTTCTATAAATCAAGTAAGTTAAGATAGCATTTGCAGTGACAGATGCAAGCCAGTGAACATAAAAAACCAGCAGCTAGACAGAACATAGAACAGAAAGCAACCTTTTCCTATCTTCATAAACACAGAAAGATATTGTAATGGTGCAGAATAAGGGCAAGTGGGAAGGGAGAAAACATATGATATATGACCATCAGCCAAATTTCATGTGAAATGGGAGAGAGAGAAACAGAGCACAGTATACAGTGCAGCAAACTCTGCTCAGTTTTGGCTTTGTCTTTACCCACTATTGCCCGCAGCCACATGATTCTTTCTATGTCATTCTGAGGCTGCCAACAACACACAAAAACTGGTCCTTGAAGAAGGCAATAGGGAAAGGCAAAGAGGCAGAGGTAAACTGACGCATGTCCAGGAATACATTCTATATGAGAAAATAGCATTTCAGTATAAAAAACCTTTGAAGGTTGGTTATTTTTTTGGTTTGGGTTGGGTTTTTCTGGAATTCCACAAAGAACAATGTGGAGACAACAGACATGGCCTTGGTCTTTCTTTTCTCAGACTGGAATGGCAGCTTCTGCCACCCCACTCTAGTCCACCATAGTGCCTTGCCACTTTATGGACAGTTCTGGCCTTCTAGAAACACCATCTTTGTGTAAATAGGGTAAAGCCTTTCAGTTGGTAATTAAAACTCCTTTAATGTTTTATGGTAGTGTGGTTCCGAATGTTTATAACCAGTGAGAATCATTCAGTTGAGACCAACTTTATGAAAATATAGTATAATCTTTATTAAAAGAACAAACAGAATAACATAGTGGCTTTGTACATATGTCTAAGTTCAAACAGATCTTCAGAGAGCATTTAAACAGTTTCTTAACCCTTTATAGCAATGCACACTTCTCTCTCTCACACACACACACACACACACACACACAGCCTTCCGGCTTCCCTCTTTGCCAAAGGCTACGTTCCCAAATCAAGGCCATTCTCTCTGACCAGATTTAACAGTGGGTTGATTTCTCTTCTGCCCCTTCTCTAGGCTTTTCCTGAGAGAACATCCCTCTCAGTTAACCCTCCTCAACTTGATCTTTGAAAGTCTGACCAGTGTGCCTTCTATAAATACATTTTGACTCAGGCTGCCACCCCTCCTTCCCATTAAAGTGCTGGGCTTTCATCTGGAGTGGCCATTCTGACTCCCTAGCAACCTGTTGCTGGGCAACTTTTCTACCACTCAAGATACCACTCCCCCTATACTCTGTCACAATCAACCTTCGGCATGAGACAGATTTGCATCAACAACTAATTACATTTTAATATCACTGAGCTCTCTTTCACACTACACAATTATTCCACTTAAATACTACTCCAAAAGTCCTGGATCTATCCTATGGAATCCTATGATTTGAAAATTCATGAGGTATTTAGAATTCTCTTCTAGAGAGCTCAGCTACAAATTCCAGGATTCTGCAGGCTGGTGCTCAGGCAGTTCCAGTGGTACCAAAGTGCTACTATTGTGTAGTGACGTAAACCCATATGTTTTCCAACTGTGGCAAGGTAAGCACAGGTTAAAATTTATATGTGATGGTAGAGATCCAGCAAAAGTTTTTCAATGGGTGAATATGTGATTAAAAGCATCTACATCTACATACATGCTCAGTAATTCAGCACACACATCTAGGTTCCAAAATCAGATAAAATCATGTAGTATTGTAATATGGTACCAAATCTTTGATTGAACATATTGGAGAAGAAGAGAATGAGTACAGGAATATTCACAATAAGAAATTTAGACAGGAGAAATATAATTACCTCCTGGCTATCCTTGTTCTGGTTTGCCCAAAAAATCTTATGATAAAGACTTTCCATTGAATTGCTAGAATCTGATCGATCAAAGCAATGTCTATCCAACACTTCCAATGTGTGCAAAACTCGGCTAATAGTAACCCCTAGTAGAAAGAAAAACAGAAAAGATATAGTACATCCAGAGTATGAAATCAGAGGAAATTTTTCTGAACCACAGACCATTTTCTCAAGGAAATTAAATCTGGGGGAAAAAATGTTTCTATAGCAGCATGCTAAAGAAGAGTGTTGAACTTGTACTCAGCCTTAGCTTATATTATCCATTTCTTCTAGGCCCTACTAGCTTCCTTCTGGTTTTTAAGAGAAAGAAACTGGTTCCCTACTTTCAACTACCTTTAAAACAAGCGAAGTACGGAGCAAATAAGTATAACACAAATCAGTATGCCTCCTCATCGCTTGGCAAAGCACTTCCCAAGCAAGGAAGAATGAAAAATAAAATATGCATTATGCCATATGAAAAGTGATTTTTTAGAAGGATTGTTTTCATTATGTGCAAGTTGGCTCTCTCTCTATGGTAACTTTTGTGGTTCAAACCCTGTCAAAGTCTGCAGCACTTTAGTGGTAACTGGGCTATTTAAAAAAAAAAAAAAAATCTCTCTGTCATCCAGTTCACTACTTGCACTCAAGGGGTCACTATCAATATGTTGAAAATGGTCCTTCAAAACTGAAAAGCATCACACGTTATTTTAAATCGTACATCTCATAAACGTCTAATTCACTGTCAGTATGTTTGACCAATGCACTGAAATACAGGCCAACAAGGACTTACAGTTTTTGTTGTATTTTTACAAGAAACATCAGTCTTTACCTGCAGTTGATTCTTGGCATTTGTCAAACGACCACCGCACTTCCACAGCATGACCCCTTTGTTTTATTTGCTGCTCTACCTCATAAATCTTTGCACGAACCTGAAAAGAATTATTCCTAATTATGATGGGTTTTGGGAAAAGCAAGTCTCAAGCATTTCTTTGAAAGCTCCCTTGCTTCCTGAGAGAAAAAAGCAACAGTTAGCAATACATTAAGTAACTGTAGCAACTATCTTATATATTAGCGTGGGATCACTGTTTCTTCAAAAAAAAAAAGTTCTTGCCTGAAATCATAAAAAAAAAAAACTTTATATTTATATTCTTGGTACCTCAATTAAAACTACCTTTTGGAAGATAAACCAAGAGCCGAAATAAAATGTAATTCAACATAGAGTCATAGAACATTGATAAAGTTAGTTTTTGGACTATACCACTCAGAATTCCCAGGAATTTAACCATAAAACAGTAACCCTTCTAAGTTCTTGCAAGTGTGCTTCCATATTGGTTGATCCTAGTTGCTGGTCAACAATTCTGCTTTAAGCTTCACGGCGGAAAAAATCACATTTCAAGAACAGACTATCGAACTTTGCTTGTATATGATGGTGTAGGGAAAGTGTGACCCATGGGCCACAAGAAGCCCTTGGGACCCCTCCCCCAGGAAACAGCTGAAGCTGCCAGACCCTTCTAAAATTTTTAAAAAAAGTTCACATATTATGTTTGTTCCTCAAATGCCCCCGGACTTCTCAAAATCACCACAAAATATGAAGATTTTTCCCCCAACACCTGCTATACTCTAAAAAGGAAAAAAAAAAACAGTGAACATTGGCAAAAACAAAACAGGAAATGACATGACATCACTTCTGGTTGCCACAGTGCAGCCTAGGGTTGTGTGCCAAGGATAAAATGGGCTCCTCATAACTGGGATTGGAACAGATATACGTGTGAGACAATTTGTCTCAGTCTCTTATAACATTCTGTGAAAAAGGCGCAGTAACTACAGGATTACAGAGATGATCATCTGGCAGCTCCCTATCGAGCTGGCAGGAAATTGAAGGGACAATAGAAGCCACTCCAGAATGG
The DNA here is from genome assembly GCA_948474755.1 of Ctenosaura bakeri. Lineage (NCBI taxonomy): Eukaryota > Metazoa > Chordata > Lepidosauria > Squamata > Iguanidae > Ctenosaura > Ctenosaura bakeri. Next base: position 99,002 of record CAOLHI010004325.1, on the reverse strand, counting down.
GCCACACATTACTGAATCATGTCACTTCCAGTTCTGGGATTTGGTGAAATTTCTGACCTTTAAGGAGTTTGAGGTGGGAAGAATAAGAAGGAAAACTAAACTGCTACCGTAAGTTTCACTAGTAGTTTCGGTCAGGTTTTTTTTGGTTTGGTTTGGTTTGGTTTCAGTGATTTGGTTTTGCCAAATATTTGGCGGGGGGAAAAAACCAACCTTTTGGGAAGGTCCTGGAAGTTTTGAGGCTGTGGAGTCCCAGAGGAATCAGTAGCCCTTTGCCATCGACTGCATGGGTAACATTTGGTGGAATGTCTCCTCCATAACCATGAGGACGAGTCTTTTTATGTGACATGCTTAGAAAACCCAATTCAATGCCCAGTAACCATATTTTTCCCATTTTTTTTCTACACTCCCATGGAATCATGGCAACATGTCCCTCTTCCATATGATGATTTCCCTCCAAACAAAAAACGGGCAAAGTCACACTTATAGTGAATGCACATATAGGGGTTTTGGCTACATACATTCAGCCTGCTGTTAATTAAAATTGTCCTTTATTAATTTTTCAGCACTTTACTGGAGCATAAACATTTTTAGACATAAGATAAGTGAGACCTACTTGCTGATTGAAGACAGAATTTCCTCCTGGCATAGGTAAACTGGATGGAGCAACTTGAAGTAAATCCAATGGTGAACCAGGATTGATGTTTTTACTTTCATTTGTGGAATAATTCCACACCAAGGCACTTGGGCAACAGAGAATTATAGTCTGCAACAGAAATGTTTAGAATGTTTAGAAAGAATTTCATGCAATAAAGAATGCAACACATTAAGGTTTTGTAATTAGATGACAAATAAACTTCAGTACAGAGCAAAGAACTTTGTAGCACTACATCATTCTGGGGGTTTTTAACTGTGCATTAAAAACCAATTAAAATATCCTCTAACTTGTTTCCTGAATAGATTGGCTTTGCATATGTATCTGTCCAATTTACATTTATATCTATTTCATGCCATTATCAAAGGATACTAATTTTAATCCAGTCCTAGATGAAATACCAGTGTCTTTCTTGGGGGAAAAAAATCTAAGTATTTAAAAATTTATTTTCCCAAATTCAAAGCAGCCATGAGAATTCATCAGGAACCAATCTAAACATGAAAGACTAGAAAGGAATGTATTCTAAAATGCAGAACCCTGTATTTGTTTTTGCAGACTCATTATTTTTTGCCTATATGGTTGAGGTGAGCAAACTTTAGTTGCTTATTATTACTATAAAACTGAAACATTGTAAAGCTGAAACATTATAAAAACATTATAAAACTAGTTTATTTTCCTGGTACTCTTTTTGTAAATAAAAACTGAGAAGTAAAATAATAAAAACATAGGGAGTATTATTATTTACTAAATTATCTCAGGATCTCATTGAACAGTGAAATGTATCATATGGTTGTTGTTTTATATCCTGCCTCTTTCACAATCCAAGACTCAAATCAGATTGCAAAATATGTAACAGTTACATCATAGAAAAGTTAATCATATAATTAAAATACCATTTTATCACCATCACATCTCCCAGAGCTGGTCCAACAGAGAATGTCTGCTTGAAAGTAATCCCAGTTGAACTTAAGGAGGCTTACTCTCAGATAAGTGTGGACATAATGCAGCTTTAAATTGCAGTCTTAACTACATTTTGGGGGAATCATCTTTACTGAATTCAGTATGTGACCCACAGACTGCATTTTCTGCACCCCAATCCATCAAGTGTACATGACTGAGAAAAGATATGAACCAGGAAGAACAACTGTTGCTAACACCTTAAATGGTCTCTCTCATTTCATGTGGCATATTCTAAATTCCTAGATTGCTGTTCTTTCTCTCTCTTTTTCCACCCCCCCAAACCCAGTCCCCTGGTCTCACCACACTCATAGGCACCTTTCGTGAGGACATAAACGAAAGCCTTCTTGGTGACTGCTCCCAGGTTGTTGGCCTTCCTCCCCAAGAAGGCTAAGATGTCATTCCTGATTGCTCTGATTCCAGTAGGCAAAGAGCTTTTTGTTCAAGCAGGCTTTGAAAACTAACTAGGGCCCTTTTCTCATGGGGTGCAGAAATCGTGCCGCCACGATCCAGGCGGGGTTTTCCTTAATCCCCACTAACACGACTGAACTTTTAGTAGCGTTCTCACGGCTCCATAGGGAAGAGGCTTAGGCAGCATCAACGCATTCACACAATATTACCATGGCCACTCCCGAAGGTGTGCTTTCCCCGCCCTGCCTAGCATTTGATTGGCTGTGCCCTATTTTTAAAAGAAACATCCTGAGCGTCATCACTGACGTCAGTACGCACGCACGCCCCCTCACATCCTCCGCCCCCTCACCCTGTCCCGCGCCTTTCTTTTGAACCACCGTGGAAACAGTTTCCCCCTCTTTCTTTCTGCTTGCTTTTTGCTGTTTTGTGTATGGAGAACGAGCTACTGACTATCATTGCTGGGGTGCTAGCCCCGCTAATGACGGTCCTTTCAGCCGTTCGTATTGGGGGCGGTCTTGTGGCTTCTGCTGGCCACGCCTTGATCCCTCCCTCTCTTGATCGCCCACACGAATCAGGACGCACCGTCGCTTTTTCACGAAATGACGAGCGCAGATTGGAGGAAAAAACCACATTTCTTCTGGTTTTTAAAAGGTGCGTGGAAATGCTGAATGGTGGCTCCCCCGCACGGATTGGGGTGAGAATCCAAAAAATTTAATGCGATCAGGTGCTCTCTAAGGTGAAAATGGCACCCGATCGAGGTTGACCTGGGAAGGTTTAATTACCCCGTGAGAAAAGGGCCTAGATGTCAAGGAAGGAGCTTCAGTGAGGAATCTATACTTTTTTCCCACATAATGGCCAATAAAAGTATTTTTTTAATCCAGTTGTTGTTTTAACGTAATAACCTGTCTACTTGTATTTTAATACAGTAAATTATTCCATTCTATTTCATCTGTTTTTCAATCATGCTTTGTGCTGCCTGGGTCCCACCCAGGTGGAAAGGAAGGATTTAAACAAAATGAATAAATACAAATGAAGTCACTATTATTAAAAGTGTAAAATTAAATTTTATTTAAAAAAGCATTTTATAATTTCTACTAAATGGTTTTACAGAACTTAAGCGCTTCCTGGAATGCAATAGCACATCAAAAACCATTCACTCACCTGCAGCATACAACTGAGTCCATAAACAAGTGGACGATGTTGGGGGCAAGAGAGAAAATCTGAACAGGCTAGCTGCGCAGAATTTACCACGGGACCAGCTGTAGTGGGGCTGGGTGCTGCTAAAGGAGGATTATTTGGTCCAATAATCATATGAGGTGAGTGGGTAGCTATGAGGTTAGAGCTGTCGCTTATCAATAACGAGATGCGTCTGGCACAGAAATAAGCAAGGCGGCGTGATAGGTAGACTGACTGAACAAACTCTTCCGAATACTGCAACAGATTTTTGAAAAGCAGACTATTAATTTTAAATTTAAAGTTCTGATAAACATATCAAACTCACAACCAGTCAAGCCATCTAACTTAGTATGAACCTAGTAATGTTACTTTGGGGACTATAGTCCCCAAAATCTCCAGCCAGCGGCATGCTGGAATTCTAGAAGTTATAGTGAAAAAAGTAACTTTTCCAAGTCTGAAAAGAAATGCACCATCTTTCAAAAGATGTTACATTCAAACACCATTGTCCACCTTTTTCCCAGCAGTAGCCATGCTGGCTGGGGACTCTGAATATTGTAGCCCAAAAAGTAACTGTTACAAGCCCTAAGTATAATCTACTCTGCAGCCATCTACTACAGCAGCTGTGTAACCTCTCAGGCAGGAAGGAGCACTTTTAAGACCTGCTTCTTATGACCCTGTTAACAGGTGAGGTCAGGAGTCGAACTCAGGTCACCACAGAGTTACAGTCTCTTCCCATTATATAGCAAGAGCAAATCAAAAGGAATCATTAGTTCTAGGAAACTTCCACTACAGTTTGAAAAAAAAAAAGATTTTTGACAGAGGGAAAAATGTAAATAAATAATTTTAATAAATCCTAATCAAAAAAGAAGTAATAGTTTTCTATTTTAAAAAATACAGCCTGCAAATGTCAATATGGTGGATGTCATTGTAGTGCTTACTCAAATGCTCTATCAAATCCTAACATGTAGCATCTCAAATCCACCATAGTTTGCCATCATAGCAGCTTATAATCTTACAATGCTATAAAACTAGTCCATATCTGAAAGAGATTTCTGAACTGTGACTCTTTACACAATGCTCTGTACCTGCAAAATTAGTGGTAGGAGAAGTGTCAGAAGTTCATCATCAGCAGGCCTTATTTTCTCCAAGACATCCAGTATCCATGTTAAGTATTCATGTCTTTCAAGCATTCCTTCCTTAATTAATTTTAAAAAGAACATAGGTAAAGAAGTTCCACAAAATGTGTAAATACTACTGTGTATTCATATTTCGTTTCTTAAGATACCAAATAAAAATAATGCAAAACAGATGTCCTATCAATCCAAGCACCTTTGAAAACATCAACAGAATTTTTATTAAAGGATCATCTAAAAGGTGAAAATATGCATGTCAGCCATTGTAAAAGGCATTGTAACATCTCCTACACACAAGATGAAGGCATCAGAAGATCAGGTTAGCCTTGAGGACTGCAGCCCAATGAAATGCAACAGCAGTGAACGCTTTAAGACAAGGTGTGAAGGAGAATGGGAAGGGTGACCAAACAAGGAGAAGGAAAATGGAGACTGAAATGAGAAGTATAAATGAAAACTATCTCATTGTCTGTACATATGTTCTCCTGCTTCAGTAACTTTTAAAGTGTCCAGGGACACAAGGGTGAAATATCCACAGAAAGGCAGAATGAAAGCAGTAAATACACCTTAGAAAGGGACTCTTTCTCCAAAGAGAAAGAACTAGTTGACTACACTATTTGTTGACTATTTGTTGACACTACTAGTTGACTACACTATTAACAGCCTTGTCAATCTGCATTTTAGCTTTATTTCTCTTTGCTGTAATTGCCTTTTCCTTCAAATATTATGTAACTGCATACAAATGAATATGCAAGAGGATGAAGGACCAAACAATTACCATCCTCAGTCCTAAACACGTACTCAAACCATGTATCATTTGTTCTCATATAATCTTGTTAAAAAAAGTCCAGCACTTCCTGAAGTTAAAATTACCTATATGGAGGCAAGATGCACATTAATCTTTGAAAATCTTGTAACTGTTAATTGTCCCTCGGCTATTCTAGTAGCAGCCTGCAAAACTCAGTGCTCTTACACACATCTATCAAGTTACTGATGATTCTCTAAGCAACAGCAAGAGCTAAAAAAAAGTTACTTTTTAGGACTATAGCTCCCAGAATCTTCTAACCAGTATGGCTGTGGGAACTACAGTCTCAAAAAGGAACTTTCCATGCTCTGAATATAAGGTAAACAGATCATGAAAAAACAAACACAGTGACTCAGAACAAATGAGACATATTTCATATTGCTTTGGGATTTACACCTTAGCTCATTAATGGAAAAGGTTACCTGGAACATATAAAATGCCAGCTTTTCATTATATTCCCATTGCTTCAGGGCTTGTTCCACCTCAGGAGGCACAGCTACAGAGTTGCTGCCTTGGCTTGAGGTCATGTGATAGAAATCTGCAATCTTTGCCAGCTGTTCTCGAAGGTATCTGGTTGAAATCTGAGTCCATTCTATGGAGACAGAAAATAGATGTAAGTTGGGGGTGGGGTCTCACAAAAAAATCGGGCAGAGGGAAAGAAATGCAGATCGAACAATTAGGTTTACAATTGGCTCAACTGGCAAAATACATTTCCATTAGGAATCGCTTCAGTCTTGCAGCAAAAAGTTAAGATGCCATAGTTTTTTTAGATAAATAAAAAAATCAAAGCAGAATGGAATAGTCATCTTCAATTAATGTTAATGCATTTGCTTAAGGACAATGTATGAGTGCTTTATTATTTGAATGCTGTTACTATTTCAGCGCTAAATGCATTTTAATCTTTTAAACCATTTTCTTCAAGCTGATTATAATGAGCTGAAAAAAAGGCAAAGAAATATAAAAATATCACTTCTGTGTTCAACATGAACAACATCACCATTTTAAGGATGTATACCCACCTGTCACAGAGTACTCGAAATACTTCCTCTACCAATTCATATTCAGTTTAAATGGTAGAGCCTTGAAGTAATATAATAAATATTGTATTAAACTCCCATGCAAGCAAAGTGATGCTCCAAATTCTACAACAAAGACTTTCACCATATATTTAGCAAGAAATGCCAGAAATCCAAATCAAGAAAGGAAGAGGCACTAGGAACCAGACTGCAAATATATCTTGGGAAATGGAACACACCAAAGAATTCCAGAAGAAAAATCACCCTGTGCTTTATAGATTATAGCAAAGCCTTTGATTGTGTAGATCATGACAAACTATGGATCACTTTTAAAGAAATGAGTGTGCCACAATGTTTGATTCTCCTGATGCATAACACCTACCCAGAACAAGAGGCTACCATCAAGACAGGATACAGAGAAATTGAATGGTTTCCAATCGGCAAAGAGGTCGGGCAAGGCTGCATTTTATCACCTTCTCTGTTTAATTTGTATGCTGAACATATCATACATAAAGTATAATTAGACTCAGAGGACAGAGCCGTGAAACTTGGAGGAAGGACCACCATTTACAGTCAGCCCTTCACATTTGAGGGTTTGTCATTCACGGATTTGATTATTTGCAAGTTTCTCCAACCTCCGTCCCCCCACCTCAGGCACTTCCTTTTGCGTGGAACCTTCCCTCTTGGTGGCTCCTATCAGGCTGTGCAGCTCTTAAAATCCTGCTTCCAGTCTTCCTCCTCCTCCTCCACCAACCATTGCCTGGCCAGCCAAGGACAGCTCAAAGCCTGATTTCTCAGCATCACAAGCCCTCTCCCAAAGCCTTTCACACCCAAAGAAGGACATGGGCAAGAGAGAATAAATACAGGACTACCGTGCCAACCATCTCCTTTCCCTGACCTGGTTTAGACCCTGGGTGCCCACTGTCCCCACCCATGCCTTACCTCCCTCCCACAGACATACAATTTTGGTATTTGTGAATTTGTCACTTTTGCGAGAGTTCTGTTTCCCTAACCCTAATGAATGTGGAGGGCCAACTATATTTAAGATATGCATACATAAGCGGGCATCTCTTATATATTTATTACAAACATTTTGCTAATATGAAGGAAGGGAAACGGAGTCTATGGAAATGGTTGCCAAGGGGTATGCAACTTTAAAAAAAGTTGGCAATCACTATATTAGACAAAGTGTTAAAGTCACATAGTATTAGGACTTGTGGGAAATATCTAACAGAAATGAGCACTATTGTTTCAGCACAAAGGCTGTACAGATTATTGACTGGTCAATTACCAGTCTCTAAAACCTTTGTAAGATTAAGAACAAACACATATAGTTTTAAATCATTTCAATATTGTCAACAGCTTAATTTCATTTTAATGTTCTTTTTAGTATGTTTTTAGCTATATTTTTCACTATATTGCTCTTTTTAAAATTGTAAGCTGCCTCGAGTCTTAATTTTGGAAGAATGGCAGGATAGAAAAATGAGGAGGAGGAGGAGGACAGCGAGGTACACACAGAACAGAAAACATCATGGATCTTTATTAAGGTATAAACTTTCATGGACTATAAGCCACTTCATTAGATGCAATAATAAACATACTATTATGTGGTTTATGCTTTATTCAGTTTTTTCATCTTCAAGGTGCTCCATGAAATTTTTACAAATTGGACAGCTACCCCATTGTAAGTGCATAATACATAGTTCCTACTGCAAGCTGCTATTTACTGGGAGTCTAAAAAGACAACCAATTCTGAAAGCAGACTTTTCACACTAATGGAACTCAATATATTGCATAGCAGTGGTGGAATCATGAAGTGCTCTAAATGTTGCTGGACTCCACTTCCAGCTTTCCACACAACTGTCTATGCTGGCTGGAGTTGCTGGGAACTGCTGTCTAATATCTGGAGGACTGCATGATTCCAACTCATGCTATACAGTATAATCTTTCTAAGAGCATTAACAAATAAGCAGGGGAGGTTCAGGAGAAGGAAAAGAAAAGTCTTATTAAAAAGAAACAGAACTGACACCAGGTTCAGTCAGATTTGATTAGGGATTCTTCAGGATCTTAAACAAAGATAGTGTAGAGAATGTTAATGCTGAATAAGCAGGCCCACATTTGCCACTGATGTTACTTCTCAGTGCATCTTATTTCCAAGGTTTCTTCATTTCTGTGGATGAAATGAATGGATGGATGGATGATATTTGACAAGACGAAGAATAAACTTTCCCCTCTTATGTAACTAAGCTGTGTATACCAAGATGGCTCCTTTCCTGATACCCATGCTGTTATAATGTTCACGTGGGGCTTTTTTCTTCATATTAGAAGCACTGGGACAGATCCATTTTAGATCGATCCATTTCAGAGGGCAAGCAAAGACCAGAGTATCTATTCCTCAAAAATGAATTCCACATAAGGGATCTCAGAATGGGACTTAAAGGATACAGCCCAATTCAAAGACTGGCATGCCTATGACAAACAAGGTCACAGGAGGTCTGCATCATATTGGGCCCAAGCTTCCTCCCACTCCCAGTGTTACCCCAGACAGAAGCTGGCTGTTGCATTAGCCAAGCTGCCTGACAACTGCAGCCCAGCTTATAACCATTCAATTCACCTAAAACAGGTTTGGTTTAATCTATCACATTATCTCAGCTGTTAAAATCTATACATTTGATGTGTTAGACAATATTCATATGGAACAGCATTCAATGTTTCATGGCTTCCCTGAAGCCAGATTGCTGTCAGTGGCAAAGCAGTGGGCCTAAGTCCCAAATGTATTTATTCATCAAAATAGACACACAGAATCTCTCCCACTGAACATATCTGACCATTTTACTAGTACCTCACTGGCACCCAATCAGTGCCATCCCACAGGCAACCAATAACCTTCAGAGGGATCTTAACACTTATACAGTTCAAGCCTCTATTCAGTGTAGGATAGATATCAGTAAAACTTTTCTCCTTACTCCTTTTCTATACAACCCTCACAGGATTTGAGCTGCTTTTGTAAAAGCCAAACTCTGTGAGCTATATTTCTCCATAGCGCAGAATGAACTGAAAAAAGAGATTTTAAGTACATTGAGTTTACAGGACAAGAATAATTAAAGTTCTAACACTCATTCAACAGAATTTATCCTGGAAAGGTGAGGGTATGAGTGATACCAGAATGACTGCTGACACCCACATTTTTGAAACTCCTGAAAATCTGGCCCGGTTTTTTCAAAATCTGATTCGGTTTATCAGCTGCATATCCACATTTAGGAGAAGATGCAATTCGTTATTATCTATAGATGTATGCTGTGAATATCAACAGCTTGTCACCTCACAGGGTTCTTTGTTCTTGCAAGATGTTTACAACCGTGGGCCCAACATATAAGGAAAGCCAATTTCCTGAACAGGTTTTTTCACACTTTAACATTAGTACAAAGGCCCAAAATGACAAACAGCACAAAAATCCATACACATATAAATAGGCAACTTGAGACACTCTTTGAATTCCTGTTGTAAACCAATGATAGAAACAGAGACATTACAGCACTGAATTTTCAGGCAGGTTAATTATACAATTGTGAACAGGTTTCTCTGTGAAAAATATCTCAATGGTTATCTGAAGTTATTCTTTCTTTCATCTTTTTAGCAGAGTTGTTGGAAGTTACTACACTTATTTTGGAAATAAACTAAATTAGGGAGGGAAAGAGCAGTCTCTATTACAGAAATGGGCTTCCCAGCACTCAAGGAGGCCCAATGGAAAGAATAATAAAACAGCAAGATTTTTGCAGAGTTTCCTTCCATTATTCCAATGTCCTGAAGTGTTCTGGAGGATTTTTCTTCTAGAAAAAAAAATCTGCAGAGAAAATGTGCTTTCCACTTAGGAAAACTGTTTCCTCTGACAAAAAGTCCCATTTCTTTTATTGCATTATAAAAGTCCTCCCAAACACCTTGGAAGCCTCTAATCTGAGGAGACTGCTATACAAAAATATTAAATTTTCCCAGTGGGGGAAAAAACTACAATAATTATTCATTTTCTTACATCAAGGATTTGAATCCTATATCAAGGATTTGAATCCCTACACTAAACTTATACAAGGGAACAAAACTGAGAAATGTGTAGCCCTTCAGATGTTGCTAGGCATCAACCACTTTAACTTTAACCATGGACAAATTTCATGGTCTTCTAATACAAGGTCTGCATGGAAGTATTAGTTGAGACAATAATTGGAACTAAAGCACTTGCCAACTTTTATTCTTAAAAAAAGTGAAAGCAAATCTGCTAATTCATACTGCCTTTCATTTCAGACCACAATAGAATAGTTTTGTCAAGACAAATTATTACAGCACTACACAGAATGACTACTTCTCATTTATTTAAAGCACAGATAAATAACATTTCAATTATTGCTCTGATAATGTAACATATATTATTCCTTATCGACTCTAAACAAACTGTGCAGGTTATCAAAACCTTTATTGTTAGTTTAGATAACAAATAACGTCCATATTGATATTTTTGATATAATCTTCGATGTTGTCTTTGGTATGTGTCTTCGAGTCAAGAGACCAGCCCAGAGATCCTTGGCCTTGAGTTAGACCATGAGTTTGCAACAGGGGAAGAAGTTCTCATGGTGGTAGCAAGGTGGTAAGGAGCACAGAGAGGGATAGAGAGAGAAAAAATTCAGGGCTCAGTAAGCACAGTGGTGGCAGGAGTTTGGTGACTAGCTCGCAGAATCAACAATCAGGATCAACAGCTTTTCACCTACCTCTTGCTTTTGCCCCCACTTCATTCATATCCATAAAGAAAACTCCCTCCCCAGGCAAGTGCAGATACCACACAGCAATGGCAACTGTTGGGGCATGCATGCCCCTGCCTAACCCAAAGGAAATATTGGGCAGCCCTGGGGCAAACTGGGGGATGCTGCTAAACTTCACAGGAATCATGGAGCTGCTATAGAAGAAAGTTTCACCGAATATGGGAAAAACTAAGAAACAATGCAACCTTGTAGAGCAGGGAAAGTAAATGAGTACAGAACTGGATGCGGAAAGATCTACAGTGAGGAGCAAGGATGTTTTTGATGCAAAAAAGGAGGTGCAACACAAAGAGCCAGCTACCCTGAAAGTATTGAAAAAAGTATTGTTGGCATGGGTGTGTGGGCGACAGGCAGGAGCCCCAGGAGGGAATAGGAGAGGGAGCTCTGGTGGGGGGGGTTATTCATGACTTTTTTTACTTTCATGAGGCTTCTGCACCCCAAACCATCATGAAAGTTGAGGGGCTACTGTATTGCTTTTTAAAACTTCCAAATGCATGTACCCATCCACAACTACAGTTTCTTTAAAATTATACTGTTCTTTATTTCTAGCCAAAAATATGCTTGCTGATTATAGAGTTAATTATATTACCTATAAAATTATCCCTACTGTTTTTTGGTTGAGACATCTTCTAATCTCTCCCCTTTCTTCCTAGGCATTTGTTCATTCTCTCTTGATATATACATATAGATAAAAAATATCCTCTCCTCTCACCTCTTTCAAAATCTTCTTCTTCTTATATATTATCAGAAATATCCATGTTGTGCAATCCATCTCCAGTGTACCATTTCTTCCATCCTTCTCTTCTTCTATGTTCTGTTCAGTTGCTCTGTCTGCCATTGACACCTCTTCCTTCATTTTTTTGACTCAATAAAACCAATCTTTCCTTACTTTCTTCATGTCTCTCTCTTCCTCCACTCTTCTTCCTCCTCCCTTCTTGTCCCACTTCTTGTCCCTCTGCTCACTCTCTCATCACTCTGTGCATCCACTCCTTTTCTCTTTCTCTCCCTGTCCTTGTCTGGATCACAGCGAGCATTCCTTCCCACACTGTCCCCTGGACTTCTCCCTTTTCTTTGTGCTTCCTCTTCCTGTTCTTCCCTCCATTCCTCTTCTTATTTGCTCCCTCATACTGCTCACCACTATCATCACCCACTACAAAGTTTTTAAAAAATCTGGCAAACACAAGAAAAGGGAGAAACCAACACAGAATCATAGAGTTGGAAGAGACCACTGGGGACATCCAGTCCAACCCCCTGCTATGCAGGAACACACATCATAGCATTCCCAAGAGATGGTCCTCCAGGCTCTGCATAAAAACCTCCAAAGGAGGAGACTCCACCACACCCTGAGGCAACATATTCCACTGCCGGACAGCTTTGACCATCAGGAAGTTCTTCCTGTGGTTCCGGTGGAATCTCCTTTCCTGTAGCTTGAATCCATTGCCCCTTGTCCTAGTCTCTGGAGCAGGAAAACAAGCCCACTCCCTCTTTGACATGACATCCCTTCAAATATTTAAACATGGCTATCATGTTAACCTTCTCTTCTGCAGACTAAACATCCCCAGCTCCCGAAGCCACTCCTCATAGGGTATGGCTTCCAAACCCTTTACCCATTTTGGTTGCCCTCCTCTGGACACGCTCCTTCTTGAATTGAGATGCCCAGAACTGGACACAGTATTCCAAATGAGGCCTAACCAATGCAGAATTGAGTAGTACCATAGCAGACAAAATGCTAGCTCCAATAAATTATATGAAACATCATTTTGGAAAAGGGAACCTTACATTCTGATCTCAGGTTGTTGTTACTGTTGTTGTCGTTATTGTTGTTTCTTTCAAATATTGCCACTAATGTAACTGATATCAATGTGCTGGTTCTAATGTCTAGCAGAGTTATATGGTACTAGCAGATTTTTCTGGACAGGGTGGTTTTCCCCACAGATAATCAAAAGTACCTTGCTTTTTTCCTTTAATGGAGCTGCTGTAGCAAATGTTTAAACAACCTTTTTGCTGACCATTAAAGAGAACTGAAACACAGGCAGAATTTTTTTTAAAAAAAGGTAACTGGTGAGCTTTTTGAATCACAAAAAGATATACAATTATAAATTGGACAGTTCAAGTATATTCACTGAACTCAAACAGGTACTTCCATGTACAGTACAAGTAAACACAGTAACAACAACACAAAAGCAGTATTCCTCTCCATTTATTTACCAAGATTTGGATCAGCAGCTTGACGTTTCTTGATTTTAGCTTCAGAAATGGCAGCATAGTAGGCACATGTCATTTTGATCAGCCATGCTGCTCGCAGTAATGGCACAGAATATTTTGCTAAATAAGCAAAAACATCTTCCTTTTTACTGAGAATTGGAACCTGAGATAAAGAGAAAGAAAAATAGTTAAACAGTGAACCTACCACAAAAATCACAACAGGACAATAATTCATATTTTCAAAATGGACTTCCAAAAACAGTTAAGTGCTATATATAAGACAATAGAGTGGTAGGCAGAAAGAGAAGATACAGGATGATGACTGGATGGCAGCCACACTGCTCTTGTGAAAATAATATGGAATTCTAAAGGCAATTCAGCTCCTTTCCTTTCTGCTCATCTCCAGAAATTACCACCTTGCTCTTTTGGGCAGGTCCAAAAGAATTCACATATTTGCCTAATATGGGAACATTTTGGGGAAATTATCCATTACGACCAACCTATTTGTTTTAAATTGGCAATCTAAACTCATGTGCCAGCAAACCCTAACCATGTTCATATGAAATTTTTATAATACATTTAAAGCAATTTTGGACAAATATTCATACGATGATGCTTCTCTGTCAAAAAAAACAACAACAATAAAGGTAGAAGATAACAATCTAATATTTTAATTAACAGTAGCCATCATGCTAATCTTTAGTTTGCTATATCACTTTATGATCCAAGTAAGAAATGGAAGCATGCAAAACTGCTAAAGTGTGAATGAGATGCAATGATGTGAATATTGTAGTCTGTCTTACGAGAAAATCAAATCCGACCTATTTGATACTACAAGATCACAGAGAGTTTTCTTTATTAGGCAAACTGAAACAAGAAATATCCACAGCATCCCTAAGGGCAAGAATATCTGGAGAGCAGACAAGCCATCAGAAGTTATAAGAAAGATAAAACCCAGTAACTTTTGTAGCATGTATCCAAAGCTTTACAGCACCCTTTACTCAATGGTAAGAGAACACCATTATGTGACTTTTCTACCTACCTACCTAACCTCATGTTCCTAACTGATCAAATTCAGATAGGTTGTAGCTCTGAAACCTGCTAAAGATAGCTTTCAATACCATGGAGGACTGCAGGAGAAAGGAGAAAATAAGTATTGATTCTAGCATGAGTATAGCATTGAATCTAGTCCTCTGTGTTTGAAAAACTGCTATTACTTTTTAAAATACCTTTGAAGCTTCTTTAGATGCTCCTGCTCACATTCTCTCTACCAAAATAAGGAGAATAATTTATATCAAGCAATACAAACAAATTAACGTATAGAGAGGCTAAAACCTTAGTGAGGAAATTCAACCAAGAAGTCCTGGGCAGGACCTGGCCCTGCTCATGAATCTCAGAAGAGCCTGCTGCAGCAGTAAGAGAGACTTAAGCTTTGGAAGGGCTTAAGAGCAAGAATGCTAAGAGAAAGAGGATTTAGCAGGACATCAAGGACAGAAGGAATGGATAAGGATATTCAAAAGAATACACAGACACGAAACACATCAATTCTTGCTATTTACAAGGCATCCATATAAAATTAATGATAATGAACTGCTACTACTAATAAAAGTTACACACACATATGTGTGCACGCATGCGCGCATGCACAAGCACACACGCGCGCACGCACAGATACACACAGAGTATTCCATTCTCTATTAGTAGTTTCCTGATGCTCCAAAAACACACAGGCCTAAACCCAACTATTAGTCCAAACTAGGTAGACCTATTAAATCCATGGAAAAGTACTAAGTCAAGACTTATTTAAATTCCTTTGATTCAGTTGGTCTGCTCTAGTTTGACTAACAACTGGATGCTCTCCAGGTACATGCACACATTAGTCTCAGAACTCTTCCTAACAGAATAATGAATGCCACTGGAAAGTCCCATTTCTTCTAATTCTTTGTTACTGATTTTAAAAATACTACACAATATGATAAGTTACCAGAATGAGCAACATACTTTTAAACAAACTTTAATCTGCTTCCCCTGTCCCAAATTTCCATGAAGTCCTCAAACAGTGTGTACCTTTTTTGCTAGGACAGTCAGTGGTCTATTTCCTGCTAAATCTGCAAACCAACTGTGAATTGCACTCTGAGAACGAGCTGTAACTAGCCAGTAATTGTCTTTGGCATTGATTTGTGGTTTCTTCTTTCCTGTGTCCTGGAAAGTATTAAGTTTTAACTTCTCTGCTAATATGCTGCTAAAGTAAGCGCCAATCTGATGAAGAAAAAATAAAGAAATACAACATAAGCATTTACAAGCACTCTTACACATAGGGTTCCCATTTGAAGACAGCTAAATTAGTTTTGACTATCAGTTTAATAAAATTATGCAGCACCTTGATGCAGCAATTAATAATGCAAAAGTCCAAGACTCTTCACCACCACCATTCACCACCACCATTAAAGAGAGTAGATCAATTGAGCCAATGGGATTAACATAAATTTTGGTTGATTCATACACTTGAACCTACTATATTTGAAACTAACAACTGAATTTAAACCAACAGGTTTTTAGCAGATTCCAAGAGGAAAAAAAAAATATATTTCAGCATTAAAGCATCTGTGTGGAAACTTTAAAAAGCCATCTTTAGTTAAACTTTCTGCTGAGCAAAAGATTTAAAGAGAATGTTCAATTTGAAATATGTGATATCTGAGTTCACTGAGATGTATGGCATCATATGATATGTTACATGTATAACATATATTAATTCTTTGCTAAGCATGCTATGCAATGAAATGAAGTCCCACCAATGCACCCAGAGACTTCAATCTGACTACCCTACTTAAGAGTTTGTGCAGTTTCTAGCTGCACAGAACTTCTAATTAAACATGCACACCCAACTGCACTCTGTTAAGAGTGAAATAGAGATTGTGAAGGATAGCATCTGTAATTAGTATCCCTTTTCTTTTCAGCATAATGTACTTCAATTCAATTCAGTTCTTTTCAGCATACTGTACTTCAATCCCAGGCTTACCTTTGAAGGGTTAATGACAATATTTCTAGCAGACCCATGCTCATCTCCAGAGAAGGCTGGCTGATTACTGAATCCCTGCTTTACATTCACAGCAGTAAGTTCATCCTGCAGAGAAAATATATTGATACATTTAAAGCTGACACTCATAGTTTGTACACCATTTTGGTGGAAAATGTAACAAACAGCAGTAGAGAAGGGGTACAATCCCCAATGACTACAATGAGGCAAAACAGCCTGCTGCCAACACCATGAAGAAGCTGATCCCTGGTTTAATCTCATAAATTATGCCTTCCCCCTCCTCATAAGACACAGTATTGAAGATGAAAATGACTGCTTGATTTGACAGAAACAACCATTTTCTGCTGCAAGTTCACGAAACCATGTTTCATTTAAGAAACAGGAGGGAGACAGTCTCTTGCCTTTCAATCCAAAGGAAGAAGAAAAGTAGGCAAGCTATGGTTTCCCCTTGGCTTATTGTCCCAACTTTAAATCAAACTTCAAAAAAAAAGTTACTTTTTGGATTACCGTACCCATAAAACATCAGTCAGCATGGTCAGGGATAATGGAAGTTCTAGCTGCAAAATATCTAATGACTCAAAATTACGACCAAGAACATTAGAATTACATGCGCCACAAGCACCAAAGACCACAAAAGAATATTTGCTGTCCACTGGTAATCTAGTGAACGTTCTTGGAACATAAACATGGAATTAAAATCTGCATGGGGGGGGGATGAAATTATCTGGCTCCAACACCAGCTCCTTCATCATAGCATTATCCTCGTCATCGTTAATCTTCCTTGCCCCCTCCCCACCACAGCATGACTCAGATTTTAACAATCAGCTTGCTATGAAAAGAACTCAACTGACAAGTAGGGAGTTTACATAAATGTCAAGTTCACTAAAGTGAAATATAAAGACTGAATATGCTGTCATTTGGCTTGACTTGATTTTGAAGCTGCTTCCCACTGAACAGAAACAGAGAGACTGAACAGAATTGTCACTTTCAATGTTATGCAACACACTCCAGATGACACTTTATAAACTGGGTTTTGGAGATTGCTTCAAGGTCATTATGTTAGCCTTCATTTGCCTCATTCTAAAAGTTAGACAAGTTCTAGCTTTAACTTGTCTAACTTCTAGAATATATATATATTTGTTTGTTTCATAAATGCAACTGCATTTCTGTATGTAAATATAAGGCAACACTGTGCAACTGTACACACTGAAAAAAAACAATGAGATGGGATCAAATTATGAATCTATTCTATCTTATGAAGTCCTGCTGTTTTTGCATTATGTTTACTTTCAGCACAAGTACAGACAACCCTTCACCTTTTGACATCTTGTTATCTAATAACTGGATAAAATTTGGGTATGTTCCAATATCAGAACTATGGCCCTACAACTGGTCATTCTTCTGCTTGGCAGGTGTCTATCTGTGTGTTCTATCTACTTTCAGCTTCTGAGAGGTTTTGTACATATTCATCATTTGCATGTTCTCAGAAGCCACTATGAAGGTCATTTTCCCAGTATTACCTTGATATTGGCTTCTGAGCATGCTCAGAATGTCTGAAAAACTAGGCAGAATCAGAAGCATAGATAAAAGGAAGAACTGAGAACTTTCTGCTGTCATGGCATAGGGACAGTAAACAGTTTAATATTGTTTCTTTATCATATCAAATGTACAGTTTACAAGCACCTTAGCATAAAAACCCCCCACTATATTAGCATTATTTATTTATTTCCTGTATTTTCCCAAAATTGGGACTCAAAGCAGCTCACAATTTAAAAAAGCGATACTATTTAAAACACGGAAAAGTGAATATTAAAATAAAATTTAACAACCAGCAGTACTAAAACAGTTTACCCCCTAAATTAAAAGAACAAAATGCAAATACAGTCATCCCTCACTAGGGTTAGGGACACAGGACCCTGTGAAAGTGAAAAAACCACGAATAACTCTAGGCCCTCTCAAACCATATTTAACACCAAAAAAAAAAAAAAGCATGATCACCATATTCAACTCACCATGGATTCCTTTGAGGCATCAGGATTCCTTCACAAGGCAGATGGGGGTGGCTGGTGGGGCTTACTGCCCCTTCCACGGCTGCCCCACACCATTTTTAACAGGGACTTAACAAGCCGCGTTCACAGTTTCTCAGTCTCAGGAGACTTGCAGTCCCTATTAAAAATGGCATAGGGAGGCAGCGGAGGTGACAGCAAATAATCTGTGAATAATCAAATCTGTAAAAGTGAAACCCACAAATGTGGAGGGCTGCCTGTAAAAACATTAAAAAGCTCTTTAAAACAGTTCAATTAAAACAATACAGCACCCCCTAGCCCATTCTTTAAAAACTTTATTTAAAAACATACAAAAAGTTTCATAGGTGCACAGGGATCTGTAACGAGCAGGGAAGAGCATCCCTTGTAATTTTGCTGGAGTCTCTGTTTTATAAGAAGAAGCCCAGTACTAAATATTTCTCTGTTTCAAGGAGCCAAATTTAACCTAATACACCAGCATGAGACAAAAGTGCTGGGAACCAAGATTTGTCTAGAAGAACTACTTTCCCACAAGCAAGAAAGAGATTTGAAGCAGCCAAGTGCAATTGTTCATTAAGCAACAGTCTGGTGGATGATCAATAACATAACTCCCACCATTTTCTGCATTTTATTTACTTCTGACATCACTGCCCACTCCCAAATATGTGCAGTGATAGAAAAAATATTCAATGCTATGAATTTCTTGGCCAAAAAAAATGCATTTCCCAATTCTCAGGAAACGCAGATGGGAAGAATTACAGTTTTAACTTGGCATTTGCACATGCTCAAATGTTTTCCGTTTGTTGCAAAAAATCATGACTTTCCACTGTTTTCACATAGTTACATTGTCTTTGCATGTACAAGCTGTTTTTTAATGCAAAAACAGCAGTCTTGTACAAAAAAAATGAATGTGGCCATCTGAAAATTGTTTTATATACAAAAAACATGTTTTTTTGCACAAAAAAGCCATGGTTTTTGCCCCAAATCCCTAGCCTATTTCTGTACAATTTTCCAAAATACTTGAGGATGTATGAATGCCTGGTGAGATGTGCACAGAAATATTTATTTTCTCCTCTAGTGGGGAGAAAACTGCAATTATTAATCCTTATGCATGAGTACAACACAGTTAAATATTTACATCCTCAATATATGTGCATACATTTGAAATTCTGTATAGCACCTTATACATATAATAAACTGGGCTATAGCACACAAAATTTCATGTGATATTAAATTTGTTAGTTTCTAAGGTTCCACAGGACTCTTTATGGTTCATCAAGTATGTCCCCTTGGAGACAAACGAATTCTTGAAACTCTATGAAAAACAAGGTATTTTACTGGATGGCTGTCAGGGTGGAGGTGGGGAGAGGCTTAAGCAACAATTCTTCCTCACCCCTTCCCTGCTATCCTCTACTAATTTTCATAACCCCCAAAGGGTGCTTTTGGGTAAAAATATAAGACAGATCAGGAGTGAGTTACATATAGATGGAGATTGGGAGTAGAGGGATCTATGATTGAAAATCATATGCAATCAGGGACAAAAAGAAGATAGTGATTGTTACTGAGAGCTAAATAATTTATCTCTGCACATAATTAAAGCCAATGGTTCCAAGATAACACACCTCACATTTCCAATTTACTTCAAACACCCCTCACATACCTGCAACTAATACTTATGATCTTCCTACAGTAGTAGAACTTAAACTACAACTACTAAAGTTAACAAAGGCAACACAGCCTGAACTGCAAAGACAAAATTATCTTAAATCATTTATTTATATTCATCATTTATCTCTAGCAAATATTCATGGCAGCTTACAATCAGAGTAAAATTGTCCATAATGACAGAAACAAGAAGCAACAGCAATCCAAGGATGCTAACATGCAAAGATCCCCTGGAGTCAATCCTCATCGCTTGTCTACAAGTGAGCAGAACAAGATCCAGACAGACTTTCCTTCATTGGCTATTTGAGATCTTAGGGGCCAAAAGTATAAAGCCCTGTCTCAGGAGCCCACTCACCACATTTATGATGGCAGAGCACATTAAATCAATGCTTCAGAAGATGAATGAAGCTTATTAGGCAGACTAACATAGGACTAATAATATTAAAAGCTTTGTTTCAGTTTTACTGTCTTTCCCACTCCAGTTACTCTTGCTTTCAAAAACTCTTTGGGAAACGCTTTTTATCATTTTTCTTGAGTAAAAGAATCCTGAGGGGGTGTTCCATGGCTGTTCCTGAGGTTTGGAAGTCCCTCCTGGAGGAGGCTGGTGTGGCTCTGTCCTTACTGTCCTTCCAACTTATCTGTTTTTAACAGTGTGCTGGTCTATTGACTTTTATCTTTTTAATGCATTTCTTTTAAAGAGTTTTAATTCTATGGATAATTTGATTTCATTTTAACAATAACTTTATGATTTTCACTTGTGCCTTCATATATACTGTTATCTGTATTTGTTTTATTTTCCAAGCCATTTTTAGTTTCCATTTGGGGAATATACAGGACACAAATGAAAAACTAAATAAGTAAACAATAAAGTAATATTTCAAAAACAAAACCCCAGTTCACACTTACAGATGCCAATGATACTAAAGAACTTTCAACTCTCTTTTCTATGTGTGTGCAAACATTATATGCAGCATGTAACAGCCCAAACGTGTTAGCTTTTTGGCAAGCTTTAACAATAAACCTCTTTAGCAAGATATCTACCTATGAAATCACAAAAACCAAACAATATACCATAAAATAGCACCACAAGTCAAAATCACAGTTCTTACATCAAGTAATATCCTGGCACATTGAAGGAAATAACTGCTTAAACAAGTGTATCCTGTTTTTCCTGCGTACTTGTCAAAATTAATGTTGTCTCATATGTAACATACTTGGCTCAACCTAACAGAAAATAATAATGTTCCAGAGTTTAACAGAGCAGTATACTGATAATGAGTCTCTTGACAAGCTCTTCATCTCTGCATGAACACAATACATTCAAAACACAAACCAAAGTAATGGATCATTATTGCCCACAAAGCTTCAGATACAGTGATTCCTGAGGTTGTGAATACAGAGGGCTGTGATCTCTGACTGACCCCTGGTACCAGCCATGGTTTGTAAAAACTTTTAAGTATGTGAAGTAGGCACACTCCACAGCAGCTGCTCCAAAGAGCATGTAGCACTAGAAACCAACCCTACACTGTTTAAAAACTTTTTTCAAGACAGCAGCTTTCATGCTGGGATTCTTCTTTTTACACTGAAGCACTGAGGAGAGGGTTTAGGTCCTGAGATCTGGGAATTCTTAAAAGTAGACCAGAGACCATACTGTTTCTTTATACATCTACTATATATACATAAATTACTTTCATAATACAGTATGTGAATTCTACAAGATTTCACTTCCTGTCATTGTAATATGACTACACTATTGTGAAAACTAGATGTAAACACATACACAAATATACATCTCTCCACCTCCAGTTGGACACCTTTAACAAAACTGTATTAGATTGCCTTTCCATCAGCTTGTTTGAGCTTAAATATTCACATCTGTTGATGGCTTGTATCTCCAGCAGGCAGTTTTTAGGTAAACCCAGTATCCTCCAGTATTACTCAAGCTTGATCTCCATCACCACACACACAGACACAGGCAGTTTTTCCTTATAAACTACTTTCTTAGGACCACCTCCAAACTCAAAAAAACACTAATTAGAAATGAAGTTACAAAGGCTTGTGCACTTAATTGCACATGTAAATTACATATGCAAACAGTCTGTTTCATCTTGGGATTTGCTAGGAAAATGCTATAGGTAACCATATCGGTGCCGTTGATTCACTTATTTGTATTTCTTTCAATGGACTGCTGTGCACTGCTCAGTGTATACATTAAAGAAAGGAGAATTAATTGGCTTTTTTTTTTAGTTACGCAGTTTTCCATGTGTTTATTTATAAATCAATAAAAGATTTATAAAGATTTATAACGTACATATGATTATATGCAGATGTGGATTGGACCAGAAATGCTATGCTAGCAATGAAACAGATACCAGAGAAAATAAATGGACACAGATTGACAAATGTTGTCAAGCACACAGAGGAATGACCATGTATCATCAAAACCACCGTCAAACTTTATGTTCCAAATTAAGTGTTATTAGGACTAGGAACAGAACAATAAGAAGTGGGTATGGGAGAAACAGTAGCATTTTTAGGAAATAATAAAAACAGTTAAATTCACTAAAACTATCCCAGAGACAAAGTCCAGGAGGGAGAGAAAAATTTTAGCCCACTTGTATTTAGGATGCTTTAAACAGGACAAGCAGGCTGATATGTAAAACAGGAGGAAAAGGCCAGGCACACTGGATTTCTGTTTTTTGAGTCAAGACACTTTATTCTCCACCTTAGCATCTTCAGGGACAGTAGGGCATTAAGGATACCCCCCCATGCGAGGGGTCTCTACTAGGAACAGTTATCCACAGGGAGCATTCAACATACCCAATCTTGACCGATAAAATGTACCTACTCATTTAAGAATCCTGTTCTTTCCTAAAATCCTTCCTTCAAATGGTAATGTCCCAAAGGGGCCTATCCCACAGTTTGAGAACCAGTGGTGTCAGATGCAATCTGCCCCAATATCCGTTTTTGTTTCTTCATAGGTATGAGCAGTGTGGTGAACCCACAAAGCAATGCTTTCTTAATGCCAAATGGAGGTGCAAAGGGGTTCTGATAACTAATTTTGGACAAACTCAAGAGAGACAATTTCATAACAACATTATTAACTCAGTCCCATTCATCATTCTAATTACATTTCCTGTATGAATATTGGGACCATTTCATTCTCATCCTTAGCCATGATGAAATTTTAGGTCCCCTAAAGGATAGTTGCCGTGGCAATTTCCACCCACTCACCTCAAGATAGGCTAACTGGTCATTTAGCAGAGACAGCAATCTTAATTTTTGCATACGTTTATCAAAAGATGGCCCTTTTGGCAGTCTGCAGACTTATTTAACTTTTGCCAATTGTGTAAATGAAATAAATGCTGCATCACTGGCACAGAGAATAAATAAAATAGAAAGTTGGAAACTGAGATTCTGAGGATCTTCAGAATGCTGACTATACACAAATTGAACTAAACTAAAAAGCACACTATTTTTTTCCCCAATGCTTCTTGACTATTCTAAGCAGTATTTGCACAATGCCTTTCTCAGGATCAAGTGTTAAATACTGATACTCAGTATGCCACCATTTGTTCCAGAGGCATCTCTATCTACGCTGAAAGATCTGCAACAATCACACATTAATTCTTGTAGAATTTGTTAAATATATTCTGTGATTAAACAGCACAGAACAATATGCTTCTCCCTTTTGTGTTCCACCATACTATTTCCTCTATAGAGACATGCTTCTGTTCTGTTGAATCTTCTTTTTTTCCTTTTTTTTTTATATAAAAAGGTTAAGCAGGTCTAGATTTTGGAACCAACATCCAAAATACTGACTGCTCTCTGTTGTTTAGGATTCTTATTGCAGTTTTTGAGTATTGGGGACATAATTGCTTCCTAGGATCTGAAAAATTTTCCTCTGTATGGAAATACAATTTAACACTGTGCTCCATTGCTGAACACTTCACTGTTTCCAACAGCATCCCTGGGGACACAAGATTGGCAGAGAACTTGCAGAAAGGTGAAAGGAGAACAACACAGCCACACCAGCACATAAGAAAGATCTAGTACAGCAATACTGTGTCCAGCAGGAAAGATGAGGAACACAACTGAAGTCATCAAGTTCAAGCTATTTTTTAAAAAAAAACCTTTGCTATAAGTGTTCTAGAATAAATTATTCTCTCAAACAGGCCTGAGGAATGATTGTACAGAACCACAACAATAAAACCATCTGCTTTTGTTGCCTCTAAAATGCACATTAAGGATTCTAGCCACACAACAAACTCTGAAGGAGTTCTGTCTCAATTGTAGTTCAACAATACAACTGGACATAACAGTATCATCTGCATTTACTTATTAAAGGCACGTTCACCAGTACATAAGTGCCATATTATATCATCAGCAACCAACAATACACCTTGCCACTTCGTTCCCAACAGGACAACACCTATATAGCAGTATTGCAGGGAACAAGTCACGTTAAAGTGAAAGATACAGAAACTAATTAGAAAGCATTTCAGCCTTAAGGCCATTTGTCATGAACAGAATTATTTTAAAGGATAATTACACTATGCAGTTAAGAAACTGGAATAAGTTATCAGACTGCATTTTGAGGAATTTTAAAAAGAATTACAAGTAGTTTGCTAGTGTGAAAAAAATACAGTGGTTTGGATCCATACTGATTGCACATTACTCATATTTAAATAAATAGGACACGGGCAAGCCATGCCCAAATTATTATTTTTTTAATTATTTATTTGTATCCCGCCTCTCCATATGGATCGAGGCGGCAAACAACTTACAAATAGCATGTATTTCTATACATGCCCCCAACAAGCTGGGTACTCATTTTACCGACCTGCAGAAGGATGGAAGGCTGAGTCAACCTTGGAGCCCGGCAGGATCGAACTCACAACCTTGTGGCTTGCAGTACTGGCATTTAACCACTGCGCCACCAGGGCTCCACTCACTGGCTCCACATCTCACTGATTTTAGTGCGAATGAAGCAAAATTAACTTAATCTGTATCTAAGCCACTATCTTTCATGTGGAACATAGGCCCTTTCCACACGTGGGCAAAGAAACGGGGAAAACCACGCTGAAACAGAACTTACCTGAGTCCATCGCCACGTGGAGCAGCGCGTTTTCACTGCTCCACAATCCTCGGCGTCCCGCAGCATCCTGTGGGGCCCAAAATGGTGGCTTACAACTGGCGGAGGCTCTCCACCAACCAGAGAAGCTCGCCAGTCGGAAAGCCCACCCCCAGCAGATCTGCAGGTATGCCCTTGCGTGCGCCTGCAAATCCACACCAGGTTCTGCGATGAGGCTGCATGCGGCTGCACAATCGTGCTTTTTAAAAACCACTTGAAAAGTGGTTTTCAAAAAGCATGCGGCGCCACCACTTCCGGGCACCCTAGCATGGATTGGGGTGTGGAACTACGCAAAAGTAGTCCGCCTCAATCCACTTTACGGTGTAGATGACCTCCGTCAGAGGTCACTCTACACCGTTTTTAAACTCCCATGTGGAAAGGGCCATAGTTCAACCATGGCACTTTATTTTACAATGTCTGAACGTTCAGTATTTCCATTACTCTGAATTTTGCATTTCTTAAATCTGTATAATTTCTATTGCAATACTCTATACTACATCTACTAAAATGCATCTATATCCTTTACATACAAAAGTTTAGGTTGCCAAAAAAAAATAAAAATGGAATATTACCAACTGTTTATCCATTATTATGTAGTTCAGAATAGGCTACAAGACTGCCTACTTCCTTTATTTCAACTTAGAGGGGAGCAAAGTGTTGCCTTCCAGAGGATGGTGAACTGCAACTCCAGCATTCTTCAGCTTTGCTAAGACGAATGGGAGTTTTAGCAGAACCACACTTATCTACCTCCAATCTAACTCTACTCTTCAGTAGCATGAATCTTCCATTCCTGGTTTTACTGCATCAGTGGTGTTGTTTACTGCTGTTACAGCTAACCAGGATTTCCACTTAGTCCTGCATCTAAAATAAACTTCATTAAGAGATTCAATTCAATGTAAGATTCTCAATTATTTTTTTATTTGTACCAATTGTGATTTGTTTGCTGTATTTAAATATGTATTTTAACACTATTTTAATTATTACTTGATTATTTAATTTGTGTTTTAACTTTTGGTATGTTATGATTTTTATTTTTTATTTTTAAGCACTGTAAACCGCTTTGAGTCCTTCTTAGGAAAAAAGCAGGATACAGATAAAGATGAGACAAAGAAATAGTCCTCCAATGTTTCCCTCTCACATATTGAATATACCCTCTGTTCCATGGCATATTGTGATTACAGTTTAAGGTTACTGCATTAAAACTATTATTTGCAGACCTATTTCAGAAAGTGTTGTCACATCAACAGCACCTCATTCCCTAAGATTTCTGAGCTAAAACCTGAGACTAAGAAGTAAGTTCTTGTGATGTCCCAGTGCTTTGCAGGCATGGATTTCCAGGCAGGCCAGAATACGATCTAGATTGTGGAAACAGGCATATAGACAATATATGTAAATGGATCTAGAATGTGGGTAAAGCCCAACAAATAAGGCAACTCAGATCCAACAAAAAATCTCAAGGCATTTTTAGTGAACAGGCAGGTACAAAAAGCGCCCAGTAGCTGCAACACTTGCTCCTGTTCTGGCTTAAGTCTTGTGTCCCGCATGGCCTTACCTACAGCACAGATACCACATGAGGACATTTTGCAAGGCTATGTTGCTATGAGAAGGGGGCTTGTGGAAGGCTTACCAACAGCATGTATGGAGTTTTTCTTCTCCTAAGCTCATGCCACTGTTTCACAGGCTTGTATGACAAGAAAGTTTAATCATTTCCTTGCTCCAAGTAGCACAATGGGGCCAAGAACACCCACCTACTGTGTCTCTCCTGCTGTGCAGTGCAGTCCAAACTGCTCACTTCTAGCTTTTTGCTGCATCGGCATCGCACGCCTGCAACACATATACAAATGCTGTCCTGATGAGCTAGAAAACTCTAGCACCAGTTAGTAATGAATGGAGATGTATGCCCAGGCGTTTAAGCCAAATCATATAAATAATTCAGACTCACTCCTTCTTAAGTGCCACTCACCCTGAGATTTGTCTTCCCACCAAGAGGAGTACAGCAATTTTCTGAAACTTTAGCCCAAGATCTTTAAATTCTATTTTCAAACTACATTTTCAAGTGATCTAGATCTTTCTAATTTCTATAATCCCTAATGTAGATGCCATCATAATCAATGGTCAGTACAGTCCATGGGAAAGAGGTGGAAATCACACTCAAGAAGAGAGAGAAGAAGGCAGTACAGTACATGGCACATTCCTAAACTCCAAATCAGAGTTTGGAATTGGGAAATATTATGTCCTGAATTTAATTTATGTTCTGGAGCTGATTTTAGATTCTGGACTGAGATCAACCAGGTAAGCCCAAACTGTTGTGAATGCTGGCATAATTTAACTACAGACAAAACTGATGAAAACTAGGGATGGGACAAATCCAGAATTTTCCAAATCCAGATCCGAATCCCTGGAAGGTTCTCGGAATCCACGAATCTTGAATCTTTTGAATCCTATTTTTAAAAAGGATTTAATAGAGATTATTTACCTTGCAGAAGGAAGCAGCCACAGGGACAGGCAGCAGGAGCAGGCACAGGTAGCCTCAGTGGGCACAGACAGCCCAGCAGCGATTGACGGCACACAGAGAATGGGTGACTGCCCACTTGGCATGTCCCCGTAGGATGCCTCTGAAGTGCCAACACTGCTGGTAGTGAAGGGTGTGCAGAAAAGGGGCGATCGCCTCCTCTGCACACCCCTGCCGGCTGGTGCCAGCATGCCCTCATGGGCCACAGTGGTGGGTATACAGAGAACGGGCAATCACTCTCTCTTCAGGCCCCTGCCACAGCAAGTGGAGGACTCAGGGTGTGCAGGGACATGGCAATCGCTGGCCCTTCATGCTGCTGCGGGCCAGATCCCAGGCACTCACTCAGGCCCCAGGGGCGGGCAGGGAGCCAAAGATCACTTCCCTGCACACTGCTGCAAGCCCAATTCCGGGCGCTCACTCAGGCCCCAGGGTAGGCAGGGAGCCGAAGATCACTTCCCTGCATGCCGCTGCAGGCCTGATCCCGGGTGTTTGCACAAGCTCAGGCTCCAGGGTGAGCAGGGAGCCAAAGATCACTTCCCTGCATGCCTCTGAAGACCTGATCCTCAAGCACAGCCAGGTTGGTGGATTCAAAAGATTCCGTTCGCCTATTTTGGCATGAAGATTCAGATCTGCGAATCTTGAATCTTTGTAGAGGATTCGACGATTCAGTTGGCCCATCCCTAATGAAAAGTATACTATAGCACAAAAGTGGAGGAGAGCGCATACAATCTTCCCAATTGGAACACGGCTTCCTCCCAATTGCTCTTACAATCTTCAGCTTTTTGATTTCATGGTCCATAATCAAGTATGTATAACAGTATGATCCCAAGCACTCAGAGAGTATAGATCTCTTAAAATAATTCTGGAAGAGCAACTAAAACATTAGCTTTTCATCTGAAAAGAGACAATGCAACTTTTTTTGTAAAAGCTCAACAAAAGGGCACAAAGTTTCACAGGGTTTTTAATTAGTTAGGGCCCTTTCACACACACACACACACACACACACACACACACTACTTTTCTATTACTCGGGATTAAACGGGGTGGTTAAGTTGTCTGCATTGATAATTCAGTTATTTAAAAGAGAGGCTAAAAGAATGGTTTTGACTCTATTCTGTATTGCTTCAGTGGTATGCTGAGTGGCACAGCACAGCAAAGCTTTTAGACAGCAACATGCTGTCAGTTCACTGTTGCATGGAACAGCATTAACGTGTTATAGCCTGGATCATGACAGCTTAAATACAAAGCAATGTTAGGTAGAGTTGTTTTCTTTTATGGGTTTTTACACAGAGAAGGGGAAAAGGAATCAATCCATTTAGCACAAAAAAGATAACTAGAACTTACCTGAGTTGCAACACATTTTGCACACACAGCCCAACCCAATGGATTCTGAGAAATAACTCCTACCAAATTCAGTGGGACTTATTCATTCATGTTTAGGTTTACAGCCAGTTTTCTAATGAAATGGCTGTTTTATTTTCATTTAGCACAAGTTTACTGCACCAAACGGGAACTAGGGAACAAGAAATTTTTAACACACAAAGGGTATAACTCTGCATTGAGCATGTGCCCTGTAAAAATGAACTCATCTTTTGCAAAAGTAGCTCCCCAGTTAAATCCCATTTCTTAAGATTAGTTTCTTACATGCCATCATCACTATATTCTATCATCACTTTCTGTCCATAAATTAGCACTCTTGTGAGATGCCTCATTTTCTAAAAAAATTATCTTAACAAGCATTGACATTCCTGTATAAAAACAAAAATGTCAAGCCAATAGATTTCCTGGCATGATTCTATCTCTGAACAACAGAATTTGTGTGAATTCTACACACTCGAACCAGCCTGGCTAACCTTCGCAGTACAAATGATAGTACTGTGATTCTACTTTAACTGCTATGACTACTTCCATGAAATCCCAGAATTTGTACTTTGATAAGCTAGTAAGGCTATCTGACAAAGAATTCTAAATACTTCATGAAACCACAAATCCCAGAATACCACAGAATGGAACCATGTCAGTCAAAGCGGAATCAACATGCTATTGTTACCCCACTGGAAAACTGTTGGATAGAAATGCTGTGATATTTGCCCCAGTTGAAAATACATTTGATGAGCATGTGGGAAACACCTGGGAATGACTTAGTAAGTCATGATGTAATCCCTAGGGGACATGTAGTAAAGGCTGAGTCATGATAAAGTGAAATCATGGCAAGGGGTTGCATCAGCCATTGTCCCTAGCTGATGATCTATCAGCAGGTGTGTATAAAAGAGGAGTGGGAAAACTCTCTGACTTTCTGACTCCGAACCTCTGTCTGAGAGAACCTCTGCTTGATGTGTCTAACGCTGAAGCTATGACTGTGGATCCTGTGTGCAGATGTATATACATTGCAACAGCGAAGATTAAAGCCTCCAGGTATTTTGGATGACAAACTCTGTGTGTATGAGTTACTAACCAGTGGGCAGAGGGGTCAGAGCTGATGCTGTAGTTGTACTCTGCTCCATATGCTTGTTGATGTTTTGGAAGCTCTGCTATGTTACGCTTGCCTCTGGGACACTTTTTGTCCAGAGAGCAGCAGTTCCATGGAGGACTCTGTGCTGGTGCTGTGAATCAATCTCCCATCAAAAACCTTGTCCCAGGGTCTACAATTTTGATATTAAAATATGATTCAATGTGCCTGAGAGGTCGCCTGGATGAGCACGTAAGCAGCAATGGTTGAACAATCGAAAACCAGGTCAGGCCAGTAAATTCCCCCATCACATAGCCCTAGGAGACCTCAAGCTGTGCAAACCCACAGAATACAAAGGGTCCTCAGCCCCTGAGAAGCTGACTTGAGGGGATTAGTGTTTGCCCCAAGTTGAGCAAAATCCTATCAGGCAAGGACCATTTATATGAAGTCATACCACAACCCAATGCAGCCAAAGATCCTGAGACTGTGACAACACCTTGTAATCTCATCATGCAAAGGAAGTTACCATCGTGGAGCTTCTTCCTCGTTGCAACACCCATTGTTCTCCCCAGGAAAGGATTACCCCTCCAGGTACTTTTTCCCCTACAAATAATCCCAGTTTTTGAGCGGTTCTTTGGATCACTCCCAGTCATTCCAGCTGACCGTTTCTCCATCTGTTGAGTAACCCCCTCAGCCCTCTCCGTGCTGAGCTCCACTTCTCTGCTGTTCTTCCCGGACCAAGGACTTCAGGAAAAGTTGCAGTATTACCCCAGCTACAACCCCTTCAATATCCCCCCTATTCAGTTTCCTCTCTTTTGCGTCTTAATAGGTCTTGAGTGAGTGTGTGAGTGATTGCATTGGTGCGTGAGACTTTCATTCAATAAAATAATTCATTGGACATTTTCGTTTGGTTTTTGGCTTGCCCTGACCCCGTAAAAATTGGGTAAAAAGACCCCGCTAGGTTACCCTGCCTCTTGCATTGCTATTGCTCGTGCTCTGGCTAGTTTCCATTTCTCATCAAGTGGAGCACATTGAGATGTCCCCCAAGGGACCCCAGAAATCTGGGTAACACTATAATTGTGCAGAGTGAAAAGGCCCATGGTATATCTGCACATTCAGTTCCTGTCAATACTAGAAAAATATCACCAACCATATCTCAGTACTAAATTTAATATATGAGAAGGTGGTTAATACTGGAAGCATATTTATTTCTTTGTTTTATATACCTCTGCTCTTCTAGTACAGGACCCAAGGCAGCTAACAGCATTCTTAAACGTGTAATATTTATAGGGAAAGGAACAATAAGAAGAAAGTAGCAGCACAGAGAGTACTATGTCCATAATAACTTATTAGTAGTGTAAGATGTTCCTATACTAAGGCCATTTCCACACTACACTGTTATAGTGCTATTAGTCTACTTTCAACATACTGTGGAATTCTGGGGTTTGTAATTTGCTGAGGCCAAAGAGCTCTCTGGCTGAGAATTCTAAAGGACCCTCCCTAAACGACAAACCCTAGGATTCCACAGGTTGCTGAAGGTGGAATAATAGCATTATAACAAGGTAGTGCGGAAATGTTCTAAGTGTATAAGTTCTGGATTCCAAACATATCCACTCTCCTGCTCATATACTTATCCAACCCCATGAGTCTCATGTGTCTGAGAGCTTAAACATAGAGATTCTGCTGTACTCCATTTTGACCAGACCTCTTCAAACAGAATCACAAAGACGCAGACTTTACCCAAGACAACTCACTTTTTAATAGCTCACGTATATTCTGATCTTCAGATCATAAGTTAAAAATAAAGGATTTCAACTACAGAAACTAGCAAGCACTGACATATCAAGGGAACATTATGAAGGGTATTGTCTTCTTTCTATCTGTCCATCAGGTTATCTATTTTCATAGTCTCTATATAACAACATGATTACAATGTCACAGAGGTAAGTAAGCACAGAAATCCAGCAGTGCAAATTCCCCATCACTTAAGCTAGTGGTGACCATCAAAACAACTTTGCTATAAATGTTCATAAATAAAATCATTTTATTAATTATGCTAGTTAATATATTACTTAAGTCATTAATTTTAAGAAAAAGCCATGAGATTTATAGAGAATGTGGGAGACACAGTGGAGAAGGTAGACAAAAAGCAGAATGGGGAGGGGGTAGATAGAGGAGGGGATAATCATTTCATTTACTTACCTAAGTGCCAAGAATTGAGGAAAGTCATTATGCCCCTCACCTCAATATCTATACAGACCTATAAACGGAAAGACACATCATCCTTGAACTCTGAAGGGCTCTTGGTTGCCTGAAGGCCTCCTGCCAAGCAAACAAATCACCCTCTCTTCCCCAAATCCATTCCTACATTACAGGCATGGGTTCATTTTTTTTTTTCATCTTGTCCATTATTCTGCTTCTAAAACCTATGAGGCAGCAGGCAGATTAGAACAACTAGCTGGCCAGCATAGAGCCATGAGATAGATTTCCTTCGGCCGCAATTCTTCTTCTGCTGAGGCCCTCCTGTCTTATAGTAGATGACATAAAGAGTAAGCCATCACAACCATAACTCATTATAACAATCTAACATAACCAATCCACCAAAGTTTAAGAATAACAGCGGCACTAATTGATTACTCTATGAAGTTCAGCCACACTGAGGAAATCCAATGAATTAACTAGCTAATTTAAATAATCTTCCCAAAGCCTTGGACCTCTAATGGTTGGGCTGTGGAAGACCTCTGCCAAAAGTTGGAGAGCTACTGCCAGGTGGACAATAAGCTGGATAGCCAAATGGTATAAAGTATCTCTCTATGTCCCTGAGTTGCTTTAGTTTGTTGTTTAAACTTTATTCTGAATGTGTGGTCCAAATGGCTTTCAGATATTGTTCTGATTCAACAGAATACACTCCTCCATTCCAGGAGGAATGAGAATGGTCCAGGTAAATCAATGGTTCAGGACATAGTTCAGATCTTGGTTCTGTTTGCCTTTCTGTTAATCCATAGTTCAAACACATTATCTCATGTCAACTAATCATTCTTGCTTCTTCTATACACAAATTTGAAAATCAGTGCCACTAGATATATCACATTACACAGCAAAAAGAGGCCCTAAATACCCATAGTGTGCAATGATTTGCTTTAATTTGGTCAAGAAAATCATGGAAAAATGAACTTCAGTTTGTTCTGTACACTAATTTTATCTTTCCCCAGATTTTCCTATTGCAAATGAACCCCACCCCCAAGCAGAACACTTAAAATTAGTTGGCATACCAGAGCACCACCATACCCTAAAATCAGAGTTAGGCAACCTGGTAGCTTCCAGAAGCTTTTGACTACCTTACATTTTCCCATAAACCTCAGCCAGGATGGCCAACAATAATAAAATTTGCAAACTGCAGTCCAAAAGTGCTGGAGGGCAACAAATAACCTACAATGCTATATACCCTCAAGCAATATTCTTTTCAGCTAGATTTTAAGCAGCAATCCATCTGACTTTTTGTTGCTTAGACTTTTTACATCCTTTTTTTTAAAAAAAATATTCTGTTTCTATGTACAGTAACAACCTAACCACAATGGTGCACAAGGTAAACAAACACTGCAACCCAACAGTGAAAATTCATAATCAGTTAGGCTAATAGCGACCACCCAAAAAAGTTTGTTCAGTTGTCATCTCTGGAATCAGCTTCCAAAAACAATACAGCAAATCTAAAAGAATGCCCCTTTTATATAATGATTGAGACTTTCGTCTCCAGACAAGCTTTTAGGATGAATAGGTGTTTCAGTGTTGTATTAATGTCATTACCAGGGTTACAGTGTACAGTGAGTTGATCACTCCTATTTATATTGATTGACTCCCACTCTCTTACCTTGGGAATCTAATGTTTTAAAAGCAGGTTTTAAAAAAAGTACATATGTACACACAAATACATAGTCTTCTCTCAATAAGACAAGAAATCAAAATATTGGCTCAGCAAATTAGGATGGGCTATAAATATTTTTTCTTTGGAGGTAATTTCCAGAAGAGAAAAAAAGCAACTGTTTTTTGATCTTCCAGTTACTAAACATAAATTTCTGCATATATTGAATATGACACCAAGAGCCAGCATGATGCAGTGGTTTGAGCACTCGACTCTGGAGACCAGGGTTCGAATTCCTGCATAGCCATGGAAAACCACTGGGTGATCTTGGCCAAGTCACACTCAGTCTCAAAGGAAGGCAAAGGCAAACTCCTTCTCAACAAATCTTGACCAAAAACAATGCTGTGATAGGGTCACTTTAAGGTCACTATAAGTTAGAAAACTACTTGAAGGCACACAACAAAAACAATATAATTTAGGAGCTCTTAAAGCACCCATTAAGTGACTATAATTGCACTGTACTATTGGAGCTTAAGAAGTCATGGCCTCAGTCCCCTGTCTGTCATGAAATCAACTGGGTAACCCTACGCCAATCACACTCTCTTCCTGTGAGGATAACAAGAGAACCATATTCATCACCAGGAGCTCACTGGAAGAAACAGGAGTGTAACTAATAACCAAGCAAATAAATAAACATCTAGCTAAGGAACTGTTTCCCTTACCTAGCATGACAACTAGCCATGCTGGCTAGGACATTATGCAAACTGTTGTTCAAGGAGGAGATCCTGAGAGCAGCTGTCCAAAGAAGTTAACTTTCCTTAGCTCTTGTTCTTTGAATAATGGCAAGTCCATCAAGCCACATCCAATATAACAAAGCAGCACAAACCTCTCTACTCACAGTGTAATAAAATGGAAGCAAATAACAGACTAGTCCGCTTATACTGTAGTAAGTTTCTCTTACACAATATTTATCTATCCTGTAAGTTGACCATTCATTTAAAAGAAAGCATGGTAGTTAAAGTTGATTAACATTTGAAGAACATGCTTCACCATCTTTTTTAGCATCCCATATGGTTATTTATAATAGAAATCCTGAAAAGAAAAGAAAACTCTTTAGTCATGTATTTGCAATATGTTTTGGAAAAATAAAAGTTTGAAAAGGCTTTAAGATTTTTTTTTCCAGTTAAAGATACTCCCAAGCTCACCAGAACAACACAATCAGAACATCTCAAGGCTCACAAACATCAATATTTACATGTATTTCCTACAGACTAGAAAAAATGGGAATTATCAGTAAGAGTCAACATTTTCCAGGTTCACTGCCGCAGGTATAAAGGGAGTTGAAACATTTATTAGGCAGCAAAGTTTCAGACAATAAACTATTTCTCTCTTTTAACACTTAGTAAGTTTTCCTTATCCGACAAAAAATAAAGTGGCAAAAAAGGATGAAGTGGAGAATCGGAGAGGCATATACACTCCCTCAAACTCACTGAAAGATAAATGAGACTAAATGTAACTAATAAATGTAAGAATCCCAACACTATTTGAATGGCCATGGTAGAAACAAATAGATCCAAGAAATAATTCGCTTATTACAGGTCCAATATGGACGGCTGCAGAGCCAACTGTATCCATGAAGTCCACATGCATGTATTCTAGCTTTGTTCTACTGAAAGAAGATTTCAGATTGCAAAATATACTTTGCTTTTTCATTATTAGAAAAGCAAAGTTGCTCCACCAACTGGAGCAAAAGACTGGGGCAAGAAACCTACTTAGAATTAAATACTTGATTTGTTTTTCAGTATTAAGGCAAAAATGGAGCTTGCCATCCTCCCACCCGCAAACTCCCTGCTGGTAACCTCACCTCTGCAGTATAATTTAGGCCAAGGAGTGAGGGAAAAGCATCTCTTTCTTGCTGTTGTTAAAAGAAGTGCTGGGAATCCTTGCTGGTCTACTGCAACTCAACCAGAGATCTACCAGAAGATCCTCATCTATCTTGGCCACTCTTCCAATTGGATAATTGGAAGAGGAGGTTAAGAGGGGACATGGTAACCATGTTTAGCCAGAGGATAGTGACCAAAATAGTGAAGGATCTGGAAGCCATGTCCTATGAGGAGTGCTTTAGGGAGCTGGCTATATTTAGTCTGCAGAAGAGAAGGTGAAAAGGGGACATGATAGCCATGTTTAAATTTTTGAAGGGATGCCATGTTGAGGAAGGAGTGGGCTTGTTTTCTGCTGCTAAAGAGACTAGGACAAGGAGCAATGGATTCAAATTACAGGAAAAGAGATTCTACCTAAACCTCAGGAAGGACTTCCTAATGGTCAGAGCTGTTCAGCAATGGAATATGCTGCCTCAGAGTGTGGTGGAGTCTCCTTCTTTGGAGGTTTTTAAGGTTCCTGCATGGCAGGGGGTTGGACTGGATGGCCCTGTGGTCTCTTCCAACTCTATGATTCTATGAAATAA
Organism: Ctenosaura bakeri; assembly: GCA_948474755.1. Lineage (NCBI taxonomy): Eukaryota > Metazoa > Chordata > Lepidosauria > Squamata > Iguanidae > Ctenosaura > Ctenosaura bakeri. The sequence continues at coordinate 62,701 of CAOLHI010004325.1, read as the reverse complement.
TATAATATTCTTTGCCTTTTCATTCTTCCCCTTTCCTCTGTTACTTTTAACTGTAAACTCTCTGGGGAGGGACTTATTCAACATAGCTGCATCATAGCCCAAGCAAGGGAGGCACTTCACCTCACAATTTTAGTGTGAGACCACAGCTTCTGTTAATCAAACCTGTTCTTTACAAAGTATCACAGACACAGATTGTATATTAATACAGAAACAACAATGTAGCTTTACACGTGTACACTCATATTTGCAAACTACTTAAACATGTAAAGTGATACAATGACTTCAGTAGAACTGTGAAATGCCATGTAAATATCATGCCTTTCTGGCAGGCATTGGAATTAAGACTTGCTATGGGAAATCACCCAGACATGTGGGAAAAAGTAGATTAAAAACACTATCTAACCCCTCCAAAAAAAAAAAAATAGGACTTCTGCCATCCTCCACACAAAGCTGGTTACACTTAGTATTAACCCTTCCATCGTTCCCATATGAAGAAAGGTTTACATCTGACTTAATCTTCAGAGGAAAGAAAATTGTTACAACTGGGGAGCAGGTGAGATAAAGGAAGCAAATCCCTGGAGAAATTTCAGGTGAGCTTTATAATAACCTCTTCCTTCCCTTCCCCCAAGCAATTACTTGTTAATTGCAGAGTACCATGCCTGGATAACGTCATGGTTACTACCGAGCACAGCTAGCAATAAATAATAATAACATTAATCATGATGATGTTTATGGTAGTGGATAGATAGATACGAAAAGTCGTCTGGTTTGAGTTGTGCGTTTCAAAAAACAAAACAGGACCTTTTGTGGACACGTCACACCACCTTTCAAGGAACTCGTCCATGAAGGGAAATACCTGCCCCGAGAATACCTAGTTTAGTCCGGGTTTGACAAGAGGGAGGGAGGGAATGGTGCACAGAAATCAGTTTTCCACATGTTTTTTCCACATGTTGCGGGGGGAGGGGTGTCCTCATTCGCACAGGGCTTCGTCCGCCGAGGCGCATAAAACGCAAGTCAGCGTCGAGGTGGGGAGGCGTGCCTTTCCCTTCCGAAGCCGACATTTTTCAAAAGTTTCGGGGCGGGGGTGCACTGAGGAGAGAAGCCGAGAAGATGGGAGAGGGGGCGGGGAGCCGCCAGCAGCAAGCCGGAGTGCGTCAGGCCCACAGAGACAGACGCAGGCGGAGCAGCCCCGCCGCCCACACGGGCACCCCACGGCCAAGCCCTACGGAACGCCTCCCGGGCTTCGCACAGCCCTCAGGGCAGCTCCGCTCCGGGGCTGCCAGGCGCTCCCCACCGCCTTCCCACAGCCCACCTAGCTTGCTTCCCTCCCTCCCTGCCTTCCTCCCTCCCATCCCCCTCCCCTTTCTCAGGTGGCAGGAGCCGGGCAAACTTCGCCCCCTGGGCCAGGTGCGCGCAAGGCGCGGGGCGCCAAAAGCGCGGGCTCTTACCTCCTTCTGCTTGGGATCTTGCGGGTAGACGTCGGGCGGCCCCAAGCGGGACCGTTTGAGAGGTCTCTGCTCATAGCTGAGGAGCCCGAAGGCGGCCATGATCTCTCATGTTAGCCGGCGAAATGAATGAGAGAGAGAGAGAAGAGAGTTGGAGATGGAGCAGCCTCTGAGCACCAGGGAGCAGCACTTGGCTGGCAGACAGAATTCCCCTCTGGGTCTGGCGTTTCTCCTACAGGGAAGACGGGGCGGGGGGGGGATGGGATGCTGCACAAATGCAACCCAACCCAACCCACCCGGGGAGGCGAATGCCACCCCCACAGAAGTGCCCAGCAGCAACTATAGGAGTGGGAAGGGAGAGAAAAAGGGAGAGGAGGAGGAGGAACTGAGGAAAACGAATAAAATGTATACTGTGTTCTGGGGAGACTCCTTCAAAAAAAAAAAAAAAAACCCCACAGAGAAACAGAGAGAACATGATGTTGTTTCTTCTTCCCCAGCAGCTGGAAGGTTTTTTCTTTCAACCTAGGCCAAGTTTCACTGCAAGGCCGTTTGCGCACTAGATTGTTATGGTGCTATTATTCCACATTCCACATCCTATGGAATCCTGGGGTTTGCAGTTTAGGGAGGGGCCCTTGAGGCCCCTCTCTAAACTGCAAACCCCAGGATTCCATAGGATGTCAAAAGTGGAATAATAGCACCATAACAGTCTAGTGCAGAAATGGCCCAAGATTTAACATTTTATTATCATCATCTTCATCGTTACTGTTGTTATTGTCAGCGTTATCCTTATTATTGCCTATCAGAGATGTAATTCCATTGGCAGCAGCAACATCCTCCCCGTGAGGTGGTCCCTGTGGAGTAATGTGGTAAGAATTTTCTATCACAGTTGGGAAACAACACAAAAATGTTCTATAAACTCTCTCGCGCACACGGGATCTCATAGCCATGCAGTCTAAATATGAAATAACTGTCACACCCATTTTTATACCCAGTTATTGCTATAACATGGTCTACAGATAAATTTCCACTTCATCTATAAATTGCTCCCAGACAGTGTTTAAATGACCTACTTGCCGTTGAGTGCAATAGTATGGGTAAGTTATAGAACAACTAAGCTGCATAAACTACTGAATTTGATGAAGCACCCATTCTGGGGAAACTGCTTAATTTATGTTTGTTTCAAACCAAACATACATTTTCATCACCTGGAAATCCAAGTAAGTCAAGGGGACAAATGTAAGAAACAGATTAGGATCGCTTCCCATTCCACAGTTCAGGCTTGTAGGGAAAGTACTTGTGAACTAGTTCTGGAAACAACAAATGACTAAAACAAAAGTTCTTAACCTGTGGTTTCATTGTGGGAGGGTTATGATGTCCTCACGGGGAGTCTGTGAAGGCTTGAAGAAATATTATTAACCTTTAAATTTCAGAAAGAAAGATGATCAGACAGATGGATGGTCATAATTGATCTCAAAGAGCTGGAGCCTTTTGCTGATGGTAGACATCATTTGTACAAATTTAATTACTGTATCTCAAACCATTCAAAAGTTATGAAAATAACTATTTGATAGCAAAAAATGTATTTAGGACTTGTTATTTCTGTGCATGGTGAAAACATGCAAATGACTGACACTGAGTGGCTGAGACAAAGCACATGACTTTTCTTGCTATCATGCATACAGCCAGAAGCCACCTTCATACTACTAGCATATTGAAAAAAAAATCAACAAAACAAAATTAGATCTAGCATTTTGGCTGCCAGAGCAGAAACACTAAGAAAAGTGGAGATATTAAGGGGAAAAAATTACTCCTGGATACATCTTGCAAGAAGCTTTCAAGTAGTTTCTAGAAGATTCAAAATGTTGTTTACTTATGCAAGCCTTGACTCACCAAGCTTTTTTACACGTGCATGTTATTATTTTTGAATAATAAGTCTGTTAAAAAATTTTGAATTGCTGTTTTCTATAGTGCAGGAACTTATGGTTATTCTTTCCATGTTACTGCTGTTCTGCTACTAAATTTTCTGTTAAAGAAGTAATGACCAGGAACACATATGCTTAATTAACTTAGGTAAACCTGTAGCTTAAGAGATGATGAGAAAAAGGATCTTATTCAGTAAGAGTTTAATCCATGCTATACAACAAGGATGGGCAACTGTGGTAGGTCCAGATGCCAATCCTCTGCCCCAGCATCTTCTGACGGGGGGCACAGAGGCCCTCTCAGCCAGCAAAAATATCACACACTTCAAGCAGTAGAAATCTGCTTCTGGTTATTTTTAACAGGGTGACTGTAAGCTATTTAAGTTATTAATTCCCTTCCCTAAAGGCTTCCAGAAGTTGCAATTCACTTTTTCTTTTTTGGTCAGGGAAAGGTGACTCCAGGTATCTCTGACGAGGGGACAAAGGCTGCAAAACAACGTAGGGGACAACATTCAGCCCCCGGCACACTCTTTGTCTGTCCCTGCTGTAGAATCTTATATTGCAGTTGACAGCTAGGGAAGTAAATGTGGTGGTGTGAAGTACCTGATGGAGGGGGATCACCTTCTATCCCATTGACTTACCCCAGCAAGTAGTCTTATGTCTTTAAGTAAGCAGACAATAAATAACAATAATATATTCAAAAGAGTAACAAGATACGTGAGCGGCAATCCCTTGTATACTTAAACTTATTTCTTCTACCTACCCCCCTTACTCTATCATTTCACAGATGAAAACTGGGACATGTATGCCCAGATAACATCAGAGTGTGGGCAAGATGGCAAAAGTTATTAATGAATAAGGACAGACACAGGCATACAGACAGAGTGCAATGAGGGCAGTCCGCCTCGGGTGGCAGTTTGGGGGGCGGCGCCCTGTGTGATGCAGCCACACCCCTGCCCCTTCTCCCCCTCGCCATGCTCCCCCAACTGAACTCCAGGCTACACAGCTGAGGACAGACAAGCTAAGAGAGGCTGCAGCAGTTTGCTTTTGTCTAAGCCTATTGAGAAGTGCAAGAATCTACCCTCCTCTCCTCTACCTCCTCTCACTGCTGCTGTGTTGAGTGCAAACTGCCTTTGTATTTTGCAGTTTACAGGAACTAAAGTAAGAGGACAAAAAAGGGGATAGTGAGAAGAGGAGAGACTGGGACATTTTATATGCAGCTTTAAAAAGTGAGATGGCAGAAGATTGATCAAGATAGTCTTTAAAGGATTCGTTTACTATTTAGCCTGATGAAGAGTACTGGAGAACACTTATGGACTCTTTTATGTTATTTCAGTTGGCCTAATAGTCTAACAAAGCTCGGTATGTATACAAAGGGTCTCTTCGTGATTTTGTTTAATTTGAACATTATAGTTTAAGACTTTGTGGTTACATTTTTTTTTATTTAGAAATTGGGTGGTTATACATTTTCTAAAATATGGTCGTCTACATTCTAAAACATTTTTATGGTTTCTGACTTGTGGCAACCCTAAGGCAAAGGCACGATGGTGTTTTCTTGGCAAAATTTGTTCATAGGGCCTTTGCCTTTCTCTGAGAGTGAGAGAGTATGAGTTGCCTAATGTCAGCCAGTGGGTTTCCTTGGCTGAGGAGAGGGATTCAAACCCTGCCCTCCAGAGTCATAGTCCAGCACTCAAATCACTAACTACACATGTGATTCCTTGATAATTCCCGAGGATGCTCAACTATTGAAGTTTTGGTAATCCGATTTCTCCAATCATTTTTTTGGGGGGAGGGGGGCTCAGCCTAGTCAGAAAGGCCCAAGACCCCATCCCACCCCTGTTGTTCCAGGGCCCATGCTCTCAAGGCCAAATTAAGTTGAGCTATAGATCAAGGGCCTAAAATAGAAGCCTCTTTGTGTTCATGTGTGCCCTATTCTCAGCATGGGGGCATAAACATTAAATAAAATAATAGGAGAATGATAATTAAAATAAAAAGTACAATTTATAGCAGTCAAAAAATTTTCCATGTATGAACCAAATTTTACTTGTTCAGGTTCAGGAAGAATAATAACCTGATCCCATTCATTTTTGTTCACTTACTCAAATAGCACAAAAATTAATGATAATAACAGAAACACTAGAAGATTCACAAAGTGACCAGGATGAAAGAGGAAACAAACTATGGTGTATATCTGTCCTTCAGCACTGAGCTTCAGCTGTTATACTGACTGAACCATCCAAGGTTAGGGAGAACCATGCAATTAATCCTTTCAACTGGTGGAGTGTTCTATTTGTGTATTTTACATGTTGCCAACATAACATGGCTTTTATAGATGCCATAGCCCTTCAGCCAGCATGACAAAGATATAGGATTTATCAAGTCATAATGTATGCTCAGTCTTACCCATCCTCTTTTGGACCAGTATTCCTAGAACACTTCAGTAGGTTGTGAATTCTGTAGTTGTTTTCCAGAATATAAATGTAGTTTATATGGCACTCACAATCCACTTAAAAATCAGCACGTGAAAGGGAAAAATATTCAAAATATTTACATCAAAAATTGTTGTTGTCATGATTATTGTTGTTGTGTGCTTTCAAGTCATTTCTGAGTTATGGTGACCATAAGGGAAACCAATGCTGGAGTTTTCTTGGCAAAATTTGTTGCCAGTGGGGGTTTGTTTGCCTTTGCCTTCCTTTGAGACTGAGAGAGGGTAACTTGCCCAAGGTCACCCAGTGAATTTCCATGGCTAAGCAGGGATTCAAACCCTGATCTCCAGAGTTGTATTCCAGTGCTCAAGCCACTAAACCACACTGGCTCCGTTAACAACTACCAGGGTAAAATGTAATATTCCATTCTAAATTTTGCTAATAGGAAAGATAGCAATCTTATCAAGAAAAATATGTCAAGATGACTCTTATCCATTTGGCATACAAATGGCATTTGTTAAATGCTGTTATCATATATATGGAGATTGGTAGGGAAGAGAGTAGAGATAATGAAACAGAACTAGTCAGCTACTAGCACATGTATTTGAATAAAGTGCAAAATCTGATAACTATCAAGAAAATGTTGGTTCTTGTGGGTTTTTCGGGCTTTGAGACCGTGTTCTGGTTGTATTTTCTCCTGACGTTTCACCTGCATCTGTGGCTGGCATCTTCAGAGGAATGGTGAATTGGAAGTGGAGTGGAGAAATTCACCATTCCTCTGAAGATGCCAGCCACAGATGCAGGTGAAATGTCAGGAGAAAATACAACCAGAACATGGTCTCAAAGCCCAAAAAACCCACAAGAACCAATGGATTCTGGCCATGAAAGCCTTCGACTCTACATCAAGAAAATGGTCCCTGAGCCACATGCCAAGTTTTCAGTGACTCGATGCTTGTTGATTGCTGGCCTTTTTTGTGATGGAAGAGCTAAAAGAATTTGCATTAATTTTCAAATACTCTCTTAAATGGATGCAATGTGGCTTAATTGGAGGAACTGATTTGTCAGTTTCAGCATACACACATACTAGATGTAAGACATCATTCCCACGCCATGATATTGTAAGAACAGTGTTTGTCTAATATATATTTATAGAGCACTATGCTAACACAGCCCCTTCTCAAAGCACCCATCTAAAAGCAGTTTGCTTCACTCTGATGAATTACCCCCAGGGATAAAGTACCAGTTCAGCCATTAAGCAGGGGTGCTATTTTCTGATTTGAGACAGGGGAATAGGTCTTAGATTTGACAGCTCTGCACACATAAATGGATCTTCTCCACTGAAGTGAAGGTAGGAATCATGTGCACGTATTCTAAGCCACATTGTTCAGAAACTGTTTATGGTTAAGCTTGTGAAATCACATTTCTTCTGCCCCAAATTGCAAGTGTATTTACTAAGTGTACCAGCAGATGAATGGATGGACTTCATGTATGGCAAACACTTAGGATCTTAGGAAGCACAGTTCCCAGCTTTCCAGTTTTGAAAAGAAGATTGCTAATTGTTGATCTGAAAGCTAAATTTGGTCTGAAATTTTTGGATTTTTAAAACTACTTTTCAAACTGTTGGTTGCTACACTGAGGATCCCCAGCTATATTATTTGAAACAGATATAAGCTTTTAAATTTCCTCTTGTTGCAAGACAGGAAGGCAACCTGTCAAAACATAAATCTGAAAAACAGAAATAGTTCTGGCCAGACTTATATGGAAGCTAAAGTAGTACTTTTTAAAGCAAATTCCCAGGCATTCCAGACAACAGCATTGCTGAGCTATGTTCTGAATTGGAGGGTGATCTGAGCCCTGCTGCTTGATCCACAGGTACTGGTAAACGTTCTAAAACAGGAGGACAATATTTTGAAAAGTTCAGAATGTTACATATAATTTGAAAGCCAGAAAGTGTTATTATGTGATGTCATTCTGTTTTCATTTTAAGCATACCCACACAATAGCTTTCTCCAACCCAGCATGTTCCAGCTGTGTTGCATTACAATAATATACAATGGCTATGCTGGCTTGAGATAATAGAAACTGCAGTCCAAGACATTTGGAGAATACTCTGTTGGTAAAAGGTGCTTTAGAAGCATAAGATGAAAGAGTGTTAATGTTAACAGATGAGGCTAGGTTTTCAAAATTTTGATGTTATAAACAGGATCACACCTGAAGCCTGAGCAAATGGATTAGTAGGTGAAACTAATGCTGTGAAGAGAAGCCTGGGTTTTCCAACTAAGGATTTTCAATAAGGGCAGGTAAGTCTTCTTGTTGTTGTCATTGTTGTTGTTGTATCATCTCACTTTTTTCCCAATCTGAGATTCAGGATAGCTTATAGAAGTTTTAAAAGGTACAACTGAAAATATGTCATACAAAAATTAAAATATAATTAAACTATCAATAAAATTAAAAGCAGCTAAAAGCAAACCACTAAAAAGAACAACAAATTTAAATAACACAGCATGTAAAAGGCCCTTCCCCTGGGCAATCAGCCCTCAAAGGCCTGCCAAATCAAAAGCATGTTCAGCTGCATATGAAAGGGTACCAAGGAAGGCACCAGTCTAATTTCCCTAGGAAGGGAGTTCCAGAACAGGGGAAAAACCACCAGGAAAGCCCTTTTCTGTATTCACCTGATGTACCTGTGAGGATGATAGGACAGCAAGAAGGATCTGTCAGGGTTAGCATGAAACAGCTCCTCAGAGCTTACACAGAGTGCTGACAGGGAAACCTCATCCCGCTGCGACCAAGCAATTTCAGTGAAGCAAAAGCAGTTCAGGAGACTCATTAAGATAGGTTCAGGACTATTTGTTTATTTAAGCACACTGAGGTTAAGATTAGGGCTTCAAGCAGCATACCACAGAGCAATTAGCAAAGCAGTAAATTAGCATACAAACTGGCAGCATGCCGAGAAGGAAGGCATAAACCATTCAGCAGAGCAACATGACCACTAGGAAAAACCTAAATGGTGGCTTACAATGCAAAACCTAAGCAGTTTCCAGAGCTTACCACCACCTCAGACCTTGTGGGGTGATTCAATCACTTTTTCTCTCGGCAACCTTCACTTGGTGATTAGGCAAGGACCTTCTGCATCTGGCTAGTCATAACGTCCTTGCAGCTGTGCCCAAGGCCACATTATCCCATCCTGCCATCCACTTAGAAAACAATTCCTGCATTCACCTTGAATGCCTTGACAGGACCTCCACAGAAGTTCTCAAAAACATGGTCAGCTTTGAATGGGAGAATATAGTCCCCAATTCCATCTGTGGGACAGAACCCACAGAGTGCTCACCAATGATTGCTCTTCATCCTGGGGAGAAATGAGTAGTGAGATGTCTCAGGGTTTTCTTGGGCCTGATGTTGTTCAACATCTTTATAAATGATGGATGATGATGGAATAGAAGACCTCCTTATCACATTTACAGATGACACCAAATTAAGAGCTAAAATCACAGAGAAAGGAACAGAATTCAAAATGACTGTGACAGACTGGAGAGTGGACCAAAACTAACAAAATAAATTTCAACAGGGATAATTGTAAGATACTACCTTTAGGCAAGAAAAATTAAATGTGCAATCATACAGGATGGGTGACACCTGGCTTGAAAGCAGCACATGTGAGAAGGAGTCTTAGTAGACCAAAAGCTATAGATGAGTCAACAGTGTGATGTTGTGGTCAAAAAAGTAAGTGCAATTCTGGGCTGCCCCAACAACAGTATAGTGTCCAAATTGAGGGAAGCAGTAGTGCCATTCTATTCTGCTTGGGGTTGACCTCACCTGGAATACTGTATCCAGCTTTGGAGACCACAATTCAAGAGGATATTGACAAAGTGGAACATGTCTGAAGTGGGGTGATCAATATGATCAAAGGTCCAGAAACCAAGCCTTATGATGAACAATTTAGGGAACTGGATATGTTTAGCTTAGAGAAGAGAAGGCTCCGAGGTGACATGATAGCCATCTTTACATATCTGAATAGTTGCCTTATAGAAGATGGAACAAACTTGTTTTCTACTGGTTCCAGAGACTGGAGCATAAACCAGTGTTTTCAAATTACAAGAAAATAGGTTCTATGTAAATATTAGGAAAAAAATCCTTTATTGTAAGAGCTGTTTGTGAAATAAACCAAGGCCATTTCCGTTCTACACTGTTATAGTGCTATTATTCTACTTTCAACATCCTACGGAATCCTGGGATTTGCAGTTTACAGAGGGGCATTTAGAATTCTCAGCCAGAGAGCTCTTTGCCCTCAGTAAACTACAAACCCCAGGATTCCACAGGATGTTGGAAATGGAATAATAGCACTATAACAGTTTAGTGCAGAAATGGCCTGAGTCAGAGGGTGGTAGACTTTCTTTAAACCAAGGTTGGCTGAGCATCTTTCAGAAGTTTTATTTAATGGTTTAGACCTGCAACGCAAGGATTAGACAAGATAGCCCAGTGTTCCCTTCCAGCTCCAAGAGTCTTGATTCTATAGGTCAAATAACTGGGACCTGAGCTCTATAGGGCTTTGTAGGACTTCAAATAGTGCCTAGAAACAAACCAACAGCGAATGTTGCAACAAGGAAGTTGTGTACTCCCTGCAGCCAGCACTGGTTAACAATCTGGCTGCAGCTCTTTGGATCAGTTGAAGTTTCCAAGCACTCTTCAAAGGCAGATCCACATAGAGCACATTAGAGTAATCCAAACAGAATATAACTAAGGCATGTGTATTTATTCTTCCCAGCTATTACATGATTTATAGAAGTGCTCACTCTTCTTTACAATAATATTTTTAACCTGGCACCCAACCAAGGACACACATCTAGAGAGATATGTGTAAAAGAAGCAGCCCCTGTGTAAGGTGTTGCCTGCATGGATAATACCTGCCAGGCAGATGAACTGCAATGTCATTTCCAACAGTAGTGATCTATCTGTGGAACAAAAGGAGAGTGTTGAGTTTATGTCTTGTCTCTTGGCTGTAAAATCCTTGGAACTATAGTCCAAGAAAGAAAGTATGTAAATAACTGTTACAGAACTATGACAATTTCATAGATGGTATTGTCACTGTATAGCAGAGAGAAACTGTTGACTCCTTTGGAGAAACCACCACTGACGCAGGAAGTAAGCAAGCAAAGTTCATGCTTATCTGTTATCTTTTTTAGTTGTTATTCTAGGATGTCTGCTCACTTGTGTAGTTGGAAAAACAATTTTTAAAAACTCTGGGAAAGGGTGCATGTTTCACCCTTGTTGGATCAGAGTTTCATATGCAAACATATAAGTACAGGCTTGTTAGTGCGATTCTGGAATTCAGATGATGTATTTATTTTTAATGTTGATCAGATATTCTGGTGCATTTCTGCTGCTACCAGAATCAAGAAAGTAATATTATTTACTTACTTACTGTGCTGTAGCACACTCTTCAATCTATGCTCTGCATCTCTTCCATAAATCCCAGTGATCAGCAAGTCACATCAATCAGCCAGTTGGTGCACAGAGATCTACATACCATGTAGCTGAGCAGTAACCATGCGGTCCTTATGCAAATCAGACACTGAGCTACAATATGGAAAACTCAGTCACTGGGGAATAAGTCTGCAGTTCTGGGTCAGTAAGTGTCCGTACTTTGAATTCCTGAGACAATTCTATACTAGGATGTTTCAAGAAACAAAGTAGCCTAGAAAGAAAATATATTTCTCTTTTTTAGGAAGTAAATATATTCCGTTATAATTTATCTTTTGTCAGTTACTCTTTGCTGAGGCTTGGAAATAGGATTTGCTTTCCTTAAACTCAGATAACAGTGTGACAGTGGAGACAGAAACAAGCATGCCATGCTTGTGAATTGTGAAAACTCATACATTCAAGACCTGCAACATTAAAACAGCTCTGTGATAGAAGAATACATGCATTTCTAGGTGTCTCAGTGGATTTTTGGTCTCATCTCCCCTTTGTGCATTTATTTAGATATTTTGATAACCTTCTTTTGCTGACTTTCAGCCAGGAAATTCAAGGCAGTTTATAATTTAAAATGCAAGCTCAAACTAAAATAAGCAATAACAGCAAGATAAAAAAACAGTAGACTCTCAGGACATGAATGGTTTCTTCTGGCACTTATGTCTCCAGAGGGCTGGAGCAGAAACAAGAGTGGAAACTGCAAGGAACCACAGTTAAAGGGGTCAGTAAGAGAAACCTCATAATGTTGACATCAGTTCAACAGTGGAGCAGACTGTCTCAGAGGTGGTGGATTCTCCCAGCTGAATCAGGACAACTATTGGGTCAGAAGTGTTGCAGTTTCACTCTCTTTTAAGCAGGAAGTTGGTAGGGACTGGGACTAGGCATGCTGCAAGGGGCCAGCAGTTATCCTCCAGAGGCACACCATCTTCTTCAAATGAATGACACAGATCAACATTTTTTAAAATCTAAGCGGGTTGTTTGTTTTTGTTAAAACATTATGTAGAGGTGCATACTTTGCTTTAAGGGGGAGAATTTAAACACTATTCCCTTGGTTTCTCTTGGTTTCCCTTAAACTGCTGAATTTTCCCTCCTCTGAGGGACTCCTGTGGGTAGATTTCCACCCCTGGAACTCCTTTCGTTCCATATTGAAAGAGAATATATTACAGTAAAATACTATCTAAGCCTAATTCCTGGCCTTGGCTATGGATTTTGATTCTGAACAATACAGGAAAGCAGTATTACATGTTCATATTTCCTGTCAGCTCTGGAACAAGCTGCAGTGCTGAAACATGATTTAAGAGAACAATTACTGTTGGTAAAATTGTAGCTTTTGGGTTTAGAGCTCCATGAAATCTCCTCACCTGACAGATTGTTTAAATATTAATTTAGTTTTTTAATTATTACATTAAAGGCTTGACTGGGTCGCCTACTGTGCCAATACAAAGTCACAGTCACATCAATGCAGGGTAGAATAATTCTACAAGAAGGCCTACAGGCAGTAGATGGCTCAACAGAATTACCAGTTAAATAATCCTATTATCTTCAGTTTCTACCTTGTCAGCTTGGTTTGTCTTCTACTGAAACCTAAGTGGATGAATTTGTTCCCATACACATACACACACATAATTTTCCCAGTTGACTTCATATTTCTGATAGAGAAAACTGTCACCTAGGAAACCTCACATGCCTATATTCCCTGTACTTTCTAACCTAGCCTTGCCATTCATGGCTGATAAAACAAATTTTAACAGCAATGTCATAAAGCAAAATCTGCATGTACAAAATGCATGTATATTTCATCAGTTATGAAATGACTGAATTGTTCTGGCTAAAAACCACACTGGCAGATTTGTATCTGTATACACTCACTTCATAACTAAATACAAATTAACTTCTTAATCTAAACCCAAAATAACTTAGAAGTGACCCTTAAAAATGCTTCTGATTAACTAGGTCACTTTCTGTGAAATCTCATTTAAAAAGATATCAGAGCTTGGAAAAAGGCTTTTAGTTCAACTCTCTAGTGCAAAAACAGTAATGTCTGCAATAAGCTCTAAAATAAAACAGCTAAAACTAAAAGCAGGAAGTAGAAGTCCACTAAGGAATTCTGCTGAAGCCCCTTTGAAATGGATAAAAACTATCCATGAGCACAGGAACTGACCTTGGGCAGCTCACCTGAGCTTCACCAATCACACTTTAAATTGTACACTCCTGACCTTTGTTTTCCTCCTTCTACCATATTTTCTCTTGCTAGCAATGGCAAGCAACACTGTTCTGCAATACACACACACACACACACACACACATGTTTCTCTTCTTTCCGTGAAAGAGCAGATTCACACAGATGTTTACCCACCATCAGAAATTTCCCTCATGAGATAGGCTTGGAGCCTTGGCCACTACACAACGAGAGCAGTATGTTTCCACTTTAACTGCCATGTCTACATGCCATGGAATCCCAGAAACTGTAGTTTAATGAAGCACAAGAACTTTCTGGTTGAGAATTCTAAATACGTTGGGATTCTACAGAATGTTGCCATGGTAGTTAAAGCGGTATTATAGCACTATAACTGTGAAATGTGGAAGGGCCCTAATACTTAGGATAAATTTGATCTCTCACCAACATTCTTTTTTTTCCCCAAAAAAGGTTATCATCTTTCACATTAGGGATATTTAACTGTGGCCCAGTAGATGTTGTCAGGTGGAAATCCCAACCTGCTTCAACATTAAGTATGCTGAAACACACAAAGGACTTTATCATATGATGGGTCTATCTGTTGCACAATTGCACTGGCTTACACATCATAACTCGCCCATTGTTGCATTGCATTTATGTTGTTATTGGATTGCCTGTTCTCATTTATGGGGAAAACCCGTTAATGGCTCCAGTACTGCTGTTGTTCAACTATTGCTTCTTAGTGCCCTCGTTTCATTCTGCTGCAGATCTGGTATTCCAGCAGTCATGTGGTGGCAATGGGCGTAGTTCTCCTCTTCTTCCCCTCTCTATCCCCAAGAGGGGTGAAGTCACTCCATTTCCAGTGTCTGGAGAAAGAGAATGTCATGGTACAGAAGAAAAGCATTGCTTTTACTTTGTTCCTTGGCAAGTATATGTATATGTGTATTTAAAATATTTTTTCTGCAATTGTACAATTTTGCAGCCATTTCAGTCACTAGCATGCTGCAATTACAGAAAAAAATTAAAAAAAGAAATATGTAACAATTACAGCCAGAAACAAAGGAAGGAAGGAGAAAGAGAGAGAGAAAGAAAGAAAGAAAGAAAGAAAGAAAGAAAGAAAGAAAGAAAGAGAAAGAAAAGAGAAAATGAACAGGAGCAACCTTACTTTTACTTTGTTCCTTGGTACATTTTTTTGTTTTGTTGTAATTGCACAATTTCGCTGCCATGGTAGCTGCCAGCATGCTGCAGTTACACAATTGTGGCAAAACAAATAAACATTAATTATGTACTGCACCAAAATAGTGCAATTGCAGCAAGAATGAATGAATAAATAAGTAAGTAAACAGTGCACATGTGCTATGTAGTATGGACACAAGTAGAAGGCAGGGTCAGTGAGGCAGTGCTGAAGACTGGTTGCAGGAATATGAATCACCAAAGTGTCGCCATACTGTTACTGTGGAGAAGATGTGAAAGTGGTTGTTTTTTCATAGTGGTATGTTTCTGTTTGCTTAAACAATGGGATTGGTGCAAAACAACAGGCTGGTGTGATAAAGCCCAAAGAGAAACACAAAAATATAGACCTGAGTACCAGCCCCAGGATTGCCACCCACCTCCAACACCACTTTAACTTGTGTGAAAAATGAACAAAAGAACAACTTGAATGTGGTAGGCTGTTTCCATGAGAATTTGATCTAAAGGTGTTGCTTCAGAATTATGCTACAGTCAGGTAATTGCCTGGCACTGGTTGGAGCATTTGATTTCCTTCAACAGTTTCACTAGCTGCCAATCTATTTGTAAGCATAATTCAAAAGAGCGGGTTAGAACCTGTAAAGCTCCAAGTGACTTGGGATGCGTGTGTGCATGTGCTTTCAAGTTGCCCGTCAACTTACAGCAACCTCATGAATTTCAGAGGGTTTTCTTAGGTAAGAAATACTCAGAGAGGTCGTTTTCCCAGTTCCTCCCTCTGAAATATAGCCTACATCACCTGGCATTTGTTGGAGGCCTCCCATTCAAATACTAACAAGGGCTCACCCTACTTAGCTTCCAAGATCAGACAGAACCTGATATTTAGTCAGGCTCGTGACCTGAGATATTTATGAGTCTGGCCAAGTTTAGGATTCTTGGGAGAGCTCTTTTTCTCTACCCTGCAAGGAGGAACACAGGAGTGGTCTTATCAGTGGCTGCTTCTACGCTCCTGGAAGTCCATGTCAAGGGACACCAAGCTGCCTCCGTCTATATTTCCGTCTTAGACAGGCTTTGAGCACAAATACTGAGGCACTGCTAGAAGAGATTTAGCTGTTGCTGTCCTTACTGAGGTGGTTTTATGTGATGTTTTTACTGGGATGCTTTTTATTTTATGAATTTAGTATTTTAATTCTACATATTTCTTTCTTTGCATTTTATTATTAAATCCCTTCAGCATAAATTTGAATGAGAAAACACCATATACAAATCTGTTATAACTTTATTTATGCTCTGCAGTGAAGCAGAATGGTACTGCAGACGTAAATTAAACAGATTTATGCCACTATTACGCATATCACGAAATACTTATTAAATCAGTATCCCACATTTCCTCTAAAGAAATGTATATTCCACATATCTACTGAACAAGTGCTGAATATGGCATATTTAAGCCTAATCCCACAGCTGATCCCAGCTAGTTGACCCACTGAATCCATGGAACTTACAAATGTGTTGATTTACCAAATTCCCATTGATTCAGTCGGTCTCCTCCAGTTAGGACTAAAAACCCTATCACACTGCACTGTTATAGTGCTACTATTCCACTTTAACTGCCATGACAACATTCTGTGGAATTCTGGGGTTTGTAGTTTACTGAGGCCCAAAAGCTGTCTAGCTAGGAATTCTCGATGCTGCTCCTTAAACTGCAAACCCCAGGATTCCACAGGACAATGGCATGGCAGTTAAAGTGGAATAATGGTGCTATAACAGTGTAATGTGGTAAGGCCCTAAATGTGGTAAGGCCCTAACGACACAAATTAAGCCATAGTTCTCATGAATTGATTTTATCCTCACAACAATCCTGTGAGGTGAGTTCAACTGATTGCCCCATGATGGGAATGTGGAGTTCCACAATCTAAGGAGCTGATCACACAAAGCAGGTAAATTGCAATTACAGCAGGATATTAGCAGCTTTGTCTATGAATTATCACATGATATTATTCCTCTTCTGTTGGTTTCCTGGTGGAAGACCATTTGGAAAGCATTTCTTTTACAAACACAAAAAAATCTATAAATGACCTCTTGTAAAAAAAGAAGAAGGAACGGAGGGAGGGAGGGAGGGAGGAAATTCTTTCCAAATAGTCTCCTACCAGGAAAACAACAGAAGAGGAACAATTTCATGTGATAAGTCCCAGCCAAAGGGGCTTTCTGCACTATACTGTTATAGTGCTGTTATTCCACTTTCAACATCCTGTGGAATTCTGGGGTTTGTAGTTTACTGAGGCCAAAGAGCTCTCTGGCTGAGAATTCTAAACGACCCTCCCTAAACTGCAAACCCCAGGATTCCATAGGATGTTGAAAGTGAAATAATAGCACTATAACAGTGTAGTGCGGAATGGCCCAAAAAATGGTATTATCCTGCTGTAATTGCGATTTACCTGCCTCACCTGATAACCTTCAAAGTGCAATATTCGTGCTGTTTCTTGTGTTTACAATGAAAGACTGACAATAATGTAACGATGACCTGGTTCCAGAGAGCTCACAAAGTCTAAGTTTAGCCAGTGTCATTCTACTGAAGCCTGATTTGAACTGTACTCAGCAGCTAGATATAATTTAATAAAAGTGTGTTTGTGTGTGAAGAAAAACAACAGACAGCCCAGTTCCCAAATTGGCTAAAATGGAATGCCTGGCTTTATATTGACTTAAATTGAGTTCAAGGAGTTTGAAGTGAAATACCAGTCCAATATAAGTGCTTTGCAGTGAGTTTTGTTGTTATGTTCCTTCAAGTCAGCTTTGACTTCTGGTGAGCCTGTCCTAGGGTTTACTGGGCAAGATTTAGTCACAGGAGGTTTACTATTGCCTTCTTGTTAGGTGAGAAAGTGTGACTTGTCTGATGTCAGCAACATGTTTCCATGGCTGAGCAGGGATTTAAACCTCGGTTCTCTTAGAGTCCTGTCTAACACTCAAACCACTGTGCCACCTACTTGTGGTGAGTAGAAGTATACTCATTATCCTGTCTGCCCTCCATTCTAACACCCTCCATTAATACAACAAACACAGAAGAGTTGTGTCTGCCACATTTTAATATTAAAATGTATTAAATGTGCACAATAATCTGTTCCAAAAAGGGACCTGTGTCTTTTTTCATTAATAGTTCCATAGGACATAGAATAACTCAGAATAACAATTTTTCAGAAATCTAATCCTGAACTCCCTCCAGAACCTAAACTGGCATCTTTTCTTCACACATTTGCTAATTTAATCCAAGAGCCAAGTCTGTTTCTGGAATTTTCAGCTCACCCAATCAGACAAAGGGCTGTGAAAAAGGGAAGGCATTCATCAAATTACACAGAGGGTTCCATCTGTTATCTTAAACCTTTGTTCTCAAGTAACATAGAGAGGAGATGCTCTGAAAAACACTTTGCTAAAGGTTTTCTTTGAGACTATATTTTCAAGCTGTTGGTACACCATCAAGGGTTTATATATGCCAGCCCCACAGAAGAAAGTTGTTTTCTGCATCGCTGGTGTGTTCTGCTTTGCTTGTGCTCTGGGCATTGCAGCAGCCATTGGAACTCAGCTGTGGATCAGAGGAAAGATACTCTGCAAAACTGGAGCCCTGCTTGTCAATGCGACTGGCCAGGAATTAGATAAGTTTATTGGTGAAATTCAGTATGGACTTTTCTATGGGGAGAGGGTTAGACAATGCGGGCTTGGAGGGAGACCTTTTCGGTTTTCATGTAAGTAACAAAGGCATCTGAATTATTTAATACTTTAGTGCATGCTATCATGCTCTGACGGAAAAGTGAATGAGCATTCTCTTTTTTCTTCCAAAGCATTCAGAAATGCAAAATATAAAATTATGTTGCCATACTATATACCATGTTGCTCTCCTATCAGCCTTTGTCTTATGCTATTATTGTACCTTATCAATTGAAAGAATAGAATTACAGACTGTTCCTATGCATGCCTACTTGAAAGTAAAGCCCACTGTGTTCAGTAGGGCCTACTTTCAAGTAACTTGTCTCAAGATTACAGCCTTACATTTTTAACTCTTTTTCAAGACCATGCTTTATCTTCTCTTCTAATTTTTCTGAAATGAGTGGAAAAGGTACAAAAATAGAAACAGTGGTGTTATCTGAAAATGAAGAACATGTAAAATTAACAGCACACACAATTTGTGTCTGCTTAAAGGTAAACCTATTGAACTCAGTGGGACTGTCAGGTAAGTGTGTGTAGCATTTCAGGCAGGAAAAAAAAAGGAGTCTAAATGCCCTAGCCCAGTCTTCTACAGATATCTTCTGAACAGGAGTTAAGTCTTTAGTCCTTTAGACTTATATGTAAGAATACATAAAGCAAAGCCTTATTTTCATAAGCAGCAGATTTCTTGTGCTACTACTTATCACTGTCCATCATTACTACATAAAAAGTTGTATGAAATGACAGTTTTACCATTTATCTGTTTTATTTTCCAGGAGAATGGAAAATGGCCAGTGACACACTTGATGCATGCAAAGCATCATATTAAGATAAAATCATGGTTGACTGCAGAGTAGCTTATAATATGCCACCTAACATTTATTTTCCTAGCAAAAAAAAAAAGGGGGGGGATGAAGCAATCTGTAAGAGTAAGCACCACTTCCATGAGTCATTTCTGTCACATTTTCTGAACTGTAGACATGAAAATAATTTATTTCACTGTGGTTTTTTTTGTAGAGGTAGTAGACCAAATTCATTTAAGTTACTAGTAAGAATTGTTTAATCTAATTAAATTTTACAGCTGCTATCAGCAGTTCATGAGGCCTCTTGGACAGTTCTCCCATATTACTTCCCCCTCATGTCATGCTGTGTTGACCTTCTACTTTTCAAATGGCAGTTGCTATGAATTTTTGAAATGGCATAAAGTAGAAACAGTTGCTAAACTTTGCTTTTGCTGATTTAAAAGTGATATAACAGTTTGTGAAGCTGGTGGAATGCCTAACTATTTATTTCCATCAGCTGCTACACTAAGACTAGGAGCCAGTTTAGCATGTAATGCTAAAGCAAAGTTTATTACCGTGGGCCCTCGGTATCCTCTAGGGTTTGGTTCCAGGACTCCCCATGGTACCAAAATCCATGGATGCTCAGGTCTCATTATCTACAATGGTGTACTGAATGGTGTCCCTTTTATAAAATGACAAAATCAAAGTTTGCTTTTTGAATTTAAAAAAAAAAAAATTTATGCCATGGTTGAATCATTGGATATAGAATCTCAGATATGGTGGGCTGACTGTATTTATTTATCAAAATAAATGTATTCTATGTATTCTGCCCTACCTCGCAGGAGATTGAGATGGCATGTATGACTCTTCTTTGTCCCTTTATCCTCAAGAACCCTGTGAGGAAAGTTGGGTGAGACAGAGAGACTCTCATTCAGTCAAGTTTCATAGCTTGCTGAAGACTTGCACCTGGAACTCCCAAGTCCCTGTCCAATATTCTAGCTACTGTATGTCAGTGGCTAAGTTAGCATTATGCAAATAAGCCTCAGTGAGCTTTGGGCTTTCTCCACTTCCACTCCCCATGTCTTCCATATCTGCAAGGAAATGATAAGCTTCCAATAAATGCATATCAGCCTGTCATCCAAACTCTAACCAGAGGTGGACAGCCTAGATGATACCAGAGCTACATCTACCCCATTTCCCAGCTCCTCAGACCAATATGCAGTTCCTGTTTGTTGTAGTTGGAAACTCACTTCCAAATTCATTTAAAGTGGTATGTTGGTGCAAAAAAAAAGTGGGGTGGTGGTGGTGATGGTTCCTGAACCTTTGTTTTACCTAAGAATCTTACCAGAAGCTTCTGGAGGTATGATTTTCCATTTTATTTTTTAATTTTTTGATTGGAATCAGGCTATGAAAAGCCACACAAAATGTTGCAATACTTTCTTGCTCTAAATTATGGTTAATCCCAAGGACACTTACCGGAAATAAGTTGGCTTGATAAACCATGGTTTGATGTTGGCTTGTCTCAATGAACTATTGTATTTATTTCTTTAAAAAAAGTCAAGGGAACATCACTGCTGTAGTTTTCTTTCTCAAACATTTTGATGCAAAAATATTATAGAAAAAGATAAATCTGCTCAAACTCTTCCTTCCAACTCTTCAAAGTAAAGGGGTCCTATCAGGGTGTAGTAATCCTATTGAACAGCATTCTTCTGCAAGTATTCAACATCCTATGGACCTGGGGTTTGCAGTTCTGGGAGGGGCCTGCTGGCCCCTCCTGAAACTGCAAACCCCAGGATTCCATAGGATGATAAAAGTGGAATAATTGCACTATAAGAATGTAGTGCGGAAATGGTGTAAGTGTGGCTGTGACATATCAGTTGGGAATCATAAAATTTTGTAGGTTCAGAACCTTGGAGAAGATAAAAGTCTTTTCAGGAGCAAGCCAAGAACTGAGCATGCTTGCGTTCATGATTTTGTGAAGTCTGCCCAAATGAATAGGCCTCAGGCAGCTTCAGTAACAGGAAAGAACAGACAAGCAAGACAAAACTGAACCAAAGCATTCTTTAGACAGACAAATGGCCCACTTAGCATCGAGTGAGCATCTCTTCATCATAATTAACCTTCTGCTATATTGTCATTGCTTTATGCTTTTCTAAGCAGCTCAAAACAGCTTAAACATCTTGTTACTCTTCCTTATTTTCTATTCATGTATAGCAGCATTCTAAATTTGATATGTACAGCTCATATGTGGATACTTTGTGTCCTCCAAAGTTCTGTTCACAGAGACTCCCAAATGTGTGTAGATGCTGCATGAAACTTGCTGCTCCCTGCTGTTGTATCCTCCCACTGTTTGCTTCAACCATTTTGATGGCAAATCAATCCACAGGAGAGGTAGGCTAGTGTGGTGGTTCAGGAACCAGTTTTCATCCCTGCAGATCCATATTGGGCTTTCATCATCCTGTTTTTGAAAATCAGTTAAAAATAATACCAAGGAGTAACGAAAACTCTATTCCCAGTCTTCACTTTTTGATGTTTGAGGCAATTTTGGCTGGTTTGGGAAGGGCTGAGGGAAAGTTTTAAGTGTCAGGAGAAGTTTAGAGAAAACTGCACGCCAGGAGGTTTTGGACCAAAACAGTTACAAGCACGGGGGTAGGTCTGGGAGCTTTGACAGGTTGGACAGGGATATGAGCATCCACAAAAATGAGTTGAGGTGTACACTTTCTCCAGCTCTGGCCTATAGTCTAAATTGATGATGGTAAGGAGTGAGAACATTTCAGAGATGAAAACTAGGATGTAAATGGCCAAGCATCAGAGTGTAGTCCAGGTGGCAAAAGTTATAAGAAGAACACATATGCTAGGACAGACCACAAAAGTTTGTTTTTGCCTAAGTCTAGGCAAATCTTGCTCTGGGAAGAGCAAGATTTCACTCTCTGCTCTTCTTTCTCCCATGCTGAGTGCAAAGTACTTTTGCACTTTGAACTCAGTTTTCAGCAAATGAAATAAGCTGAAAACAAGGAGAAAAATGGGAGGAGAACAGAGAAACTGGGACACAAAAGGAGATTAAAAAGTTGAACAATAGATGATTGGAAACATATCCTCTCCAGTTCCCACCCACCAACCTACCCAATGCAAAAAGTAGAAAAAGAAAAAGAAAAGAAAAAAGGAAATCTGATAAAATGCCTGTTCCCATGCGGCAGCAGAGCTTAGAGTGTGTGGAGGGGAGACAGGAGGGGGCGGGCCTACAGCATGAGGGGTGTGGCCACTGTGTGCAGGGCATGGTCAGAGTGTGCAGGGGGGTGGCCAGGGCACATGGGAGCATGGCTATGGGGCAGGACGCCCTAAAAACATTGCTACCGGGACAAATCAGCCCCCCCATCCCCACGTTCCTACATGACTGTTCCCACGTCTGGACTTTGAAAATGGTGGCATACAAATTTAAGAGGGAAAGCCCTATCATTAAACAAAGTTAAGTAGCTCAGTTGCTTCAGACAGTTGATTCTAGATAGTACAGAAGAAAGTGAGCAGCTTATTATTTATAGACTACTGTTCTTGTATTTTGACCATTGATAGGTGGGAAGAGATGCCAGTGGGATTTTCTGTCTCATGTAGCAAAATAACTTGATTGGCTTCACTTTGTACTCTGTATTACAAAAGAGTGGACATTCTTTGTTGCTCTGCTTCAGGCAGCAAAATGTATTGGGCTGCTCTTGAGATAACTGATTCTCATGTGGTCAGAG
Source organism: Ctenosaura bakeri (assembly GCA_948474755.1). NCBI lineage: Eukaryota > Metazoa > Chordata > Lepidosauria > Squamata > Iguanidae > Ctenosaura > Ctenosaura bakeri. The sequence continues at coordinate 39,863 of CAOLHI010004325.1, read as the reverse complement.
CAAAAAAGGATCATGAGATTGTACCTTCTGGCCCAGTCAAGAAATTCACACATGATTGGGTCATCTTCAGAAAGCCCCATGTACTTATAAGTTGTACATGCAAGAACTCCATGCAAATAAATAAATTAACACATGGAAGCTGGTGTGCCCCTCATCCCACCCACCCCTGCATTAATTTTAACTGGCTTCTGTCATCTGCTTTTTATGATGGGTAAAGGAAATTGTATAACTATGTGTGGCAGCAGAATACTGGCCATACTGGTCAAAGGGTCTTCAAAGTTATAGTCCAAAAGGGTAACTTTCTCTAATTCTGCTTTTGGAGACAGGGAAAAACAGTGTCAGTTTGAAATGTTAGTTGCATTTACTGAGGAAAGAGGCTTGTCTGTTTCTGTTGTGACAGAGTGAGCACATGCTTTCTTAACTTAAATCCAGTGACTTAAAGTCAGTTTCCACCCAGCAGAGATTTTATATCTGTAATTATCAGGAAACAGTAGTTTGTTATTTCCACAGCAAAACTCACACAACCTTTGCTTTGTGTAAGTTTCTAAAAATGTCCCAGGAAATGGTACTGATTGCACGCAGTACATATGTTTACATTTCATTGCACCAAGGCACAGTATGGCATGACCAAGAAGAAAGGGCTAAATCATCTGCCTTGTTTCAGTCCTGCATTTGCTCCCATTAAATGTTCTCCCTACTGGCCACTACATCTCATTTAATTGTAAAATGAATTTGTTCTGCCTGTAAAACCCATTCAGGCTCAGGAAGGCCTTCTGCTTCATTTACTCCAGCTCTTGTCAGTTTCTAGGTTAGCAGTTCATTTCCTAAAGGCCACTGGCACATAAGACTCCATTTGTTATAATGAAAGGCAGCTTTTGCTTCCAGAAAAACATTACTGTATGATTTTATTTTTTTCTGGGAGATACCTATAAAGCTTTAATACTATGTGAAAATTCTGAATGTAACTATAGAGGAAAATTGCCTGGTCAATCCACTTGCTTGTTTATGTGTGAGAGGACTGGCTTGATACTAAGCAAGATAAAGATGCTTATACAATTTTTTTTAAAAAAAAATCCAAATACTGCACCAAGGAAAGTTGGATTTTGAAACTGTATAAATTATGCACATTTTTCATAAGGGACAAGCACATTCCAATGCAAGTTTACTCCATTCAGTACTATTGTGTTCAGCTATGCTTACTTCCTATAGTAAATCAGTTCAGGATAGTGGCCTTGGCAGTGCAATCCTATATAGGCAATTAGAACTAAAACTTACTGAGTCCAATAAGGATTGCTCCCAAGTAAATGTGTATATAATTGTAACCTAGTGGTAGAAACCCTTATCCACTCAGTTTGTCTAGTTAGATAATTTTCCTGCTGAGTTCAGTGGGACTAATCTCCCCGTAAGTGTGTGTAAAAGTACAACTTTGATCTGGTTTTGCCATTCATAGGCAGGGAGGAAGTTCTGTGTAGGTCACTGATGTCCTCACAATCACTAGAAATCTTAGATATTCCACCGGATTTGAACATTTTGCTAGACTTTGATAGACTTTAAGAGCAGCTTTCCTATTGTTTTCCTTCACTGTTATGGGTCAGATATAGGCTAGGATTCCATACCCTCCAAGTATCCAGATTTCTCAGAGCTAGTCACACTTTCTGTCCCACTTTTTTTAACTACCCTTTAAACTGTCCTAGGTTCTGGCTCCTCTATCCATTTTCTGCCTTTGTGCTCAGCTGGCTTCAGTTGCTGCAAACTGAGTTCAAAGCACAAAACTAGTTTGCACTCAGTTAACTCGGCAGGAGGGGGAAGAGAAGAAAGGAGAAGAGAGGGTAGGCACTTGCCCTTCCCAGTAGGCTCAGACAAACGCAAACTGCTGCAGTCTCTCCTAGCTTGTGCATTTTTCCATGTGTATAATTTTTGCCATTTTGACCACATGCTGATGTTGCTTGTCCACACATGTCCCAGTTTTCATGCGTGAAATGGTGGGGGATATGCTGATTTATTTTACATGTTGGACATGACTCTGTATTAAAGTGCAGTTATGAACCATGAACTGAATGGTGGTGCCATATAATAGTACAGTCTTCTTTGGAATGATTTCTCTGGAAAAACTCCCATAGTTAGGAGCAGAACCACAGCAAAACAATTTGTAAAGAATGCTATTCCCATGCTACAGAGTCTTTCATACAGGAGATCATGCACAATGCTACCAAAAGTTGTGGTATTCAGTACAAACATCCCCCACTTATTTGACAGGATAGGGACCAGAGCACTGTCAAACAGTGGAAATAGTTGAAATGTAGAATCCAGTTTTTTTTAGCTTGCTAATGCATATATGTTATTATATACATTATGACTGTATATAATATGTTATTATATTATATATACTGTATTATCAGCACAAATCTAAGTACTACAAGCACAAATACAGTATAAGACAAGAGACACATCATGAACAACTTCTACTATATATAGTACTATTCACAAGATGGCAATGAATCAATTGAGAGAAAAAAACAGTGCATGTGTTACCCTGTTTACTGGGGGTCCCGGGAGGGACACCTATATGCGCTCTCAATTAACTAAGTTTCGGGAAATTAGCTAGAGCACAAGTTAGCAATGTGAGATGCAGGGCAACACAGCGGAATCTTTTACCCGAGGTCTACGGGGTCAGACCAAGCCAAGGAGCACACCAAGTTTAAGAATAATTGAGATTTTTATTAAATACAGACAAACAGTGTATGCAACACACGCACTCAGATAACTATAGAAAATAAAGGTTGGAGTGGTATAGAGGGATTTTGAGAGGGATTGTTGAACTGGGTGATACGACACCTGTCCTGAAGCCCGGAGAGGTCACTGTGAAGGTCCGAAATTGCGCAGTCTCAGCTACTGGAACTGAGGTGAAGGCTCACCAAGCAAAGCAGCAGCAAGGTGGGATGGAACTCAGGAGCGATCCGAGGAAGGTCTCGGAATCGGGAGGGTTTATAGGGAGAAACGTAACTGCAGGCTATTCTGTACTTGGAGAAAACAATGAGTTTCAGGCGCGAGACAAAGCTTTGGAAAGGTCAAAATTTAGCATGATTGAGGTAGGTCCGAACTGACAATGAGGTAGACAGTATGCAAATGTGCGACGCTTAACAGTTGAGTATTCAGCTTGCCAAGTTGCCTGCTCAGGGCAGGGAGTTCTTTATAAGCAGCGTGCATACATAATAAGGGTGTTTGCAGAGAGGTCTCCTAAAGTGGCGATCTGGCTATTTCTGGCCTGCCTGTATTGTTTTGGGATATTGAGTACAGTTCAAGCTCATCAAAAAGAGCAGGTAGTCAAAAAGCAGTTTATGGAAAAATGGGGGGACACCTGCAGAGCAGCACTCCCACGTTTCTCACGTGGAAAGATCATCAGTGAGAGCAGCCAACACTGCCTTAAACCAGACTGAAATGGATCCAGCTAATTGGTCCTCCAAGAACACCCAAGGCTGCCCAGTTACCACGTATGCAATCATCTTGTCCAGAAAGGGATTATTAGTGATGCAGGGATAGCAATCACACTCTTCTGGGTCCAGGGAGATCCTCAAGAGAGGGGGAAGATTCTTTCAAGTTAGGAAGCACCTCTTTCTTGTATAATGAGGCATTTACCATCCCTTGGACCCACCTAATTGTTCAACTCCTACTACATCTTTTCAGCCAAGATGGGCAAAGGTCAAGGTGGTATGGTTTGGGACAGATGTAAGTTTCTTGTCTGGGACATCAGGCTGCTGCAGCTGAGACTGATGCCAAGAGGCCTGTCAGGATGAGTCAGTGAAGAGCTCCCCAAATATTGTGATTACTGTGGTGTCAAGTTCTGACTACCTACAATTGTCTTTCTTCTCAAAGTACCTAGCAAATTTATCACAGCAGATAGCTTGTTTCTCTGAGCCTGATCCCACTTCTCAGTACTTGGAATAACTATGCTAGGTGATAGGTGAATGGATTATGCAACTAGACATCCTGCCAGGTAAACTGGATGTAACCAGCAGTCTAATACTTATGGGTAGATGCAGCTAACATATTGGAATGAGAATGATCTCATCTATACCATGTTCATTTGCATTTTAGACAAAGATAATGTTTAACGCCATTGTCAGTGATTTACAAAAATGTTTTAAGTATTTATGTTGCATTTCATTTAACATTCTATAGACAAGTTTCTTTAATGATGAACAAGCTTGCCTGGCCAGCCAATCTAATCAGGAAATACAGATTTCTATACATAATTCAATTTGTTTGTTGTATGCCTTCAAACTGATTCTGGGGTTTGACTTTGCCTTCCTCTAAAGCTGAGAGTCTGTGACTTGCCCAAAGTCACTGAGTAGGTTTCCATGGCCAAGCAGGGATTTGAACCATGGTCTTCACAATGGTAATCCAGTGTTCAAACCACTATACCATGCTAGCTCTCATAATTCAATTTACTATCTGTGTATTTGTATGTGTTTATTTTGGCCATTTAACAGAAAAAAAGAAGAAGAAAGGAACAGGATAAAATAAATAAAATAAAAGTAATGCAATAGAATACAAATGAAGAATTAAAAGCAGGATAAATATAAAATATTTATAATATGTGTATACTTAAAATTTCCCATTTGGTCATTGCAAGTCTGAACAGAAAGGACAAAGTAGATCATGCAGTACAATAAAATAAGATATAAAGTGATTGTGACCAAATAAAGACATGCTGCCTAAATCCTCGGAAGGTTTTGACCTTGCTGATTGACTGCTTCTAGACTACAAACACCCTTGCTGGTAATTGACATTTTACATGGTAGATAAATTGATTTGAAATGCCTGCATAGCCTTTTCTCAGCATGTTCTAACCACAGCCAAGCAGTTATGAGGAGTCATTAGTACTGGTTTAATCATACCCCTGTGGACTGGAAGCCGGTTCACCATATTCTAAAACATCTGCTGTCACAACACTGTGCAGAAGTATTTGAAAACCACCTTTTGGTAATCAATCCTAGATCACAGTCTACTCTGTCTAAATATATTCTGCTTTATTTAATTTTATTATACTTATTTAAATAATAGACTTACAACCAAAAAGGAAGCATGTTTCACTCTCACAAAACAGTAACATCCAGGGAAAAAAACACATGCCTTATTTTTAACCAATAATTTAGAAGTGAAAATGCTCTCCCATACAGAGGAAGGTCATTAAAATGCTGTCCTCGTTCTAATCAAGAGAGCATCATGTAACCCTGGAGAGCCAAACCTGTGCCACCTCCTTGTGATCTATCACTCCCAAGATGTTAGCTTGACTTAGATTGAGTAAGTTATTGCTGAGGAAAGTTACTAGGCAACCCCTTCATGCTTCCATTCTCCTGCTGCCTCTCAACACACCCACTCCATTTCAAGTCTTTGGGTCTGGGCTCTGCTAGCCCTTGGATCTGATAGCACCCAAGGAAGTTGATGCAGATTAAATGATTAAATCTTGATAAGAGTCTAAACTTCAGAAAAGGGATGGTCTGTGATTTGTTTTTGTTTTTTCATTTTGTATAGGTAGATTACATATCATTGATGGATTATGGTTTTTCCCTATAACTTCTCCCATAGATGAGATTGTGTGAGGAAACCAGGTTGTGCACACAGAGGGGTACCATTCATGCCACCCAGTGGTCATGCCCAAAGCCAGTATGCAGAGTTGTCTTTTGGGTATCTGTTGAGGCCCATGCTTGTTTTGTTCTTATAGACTAGCATGCTACCTCTGTCTTTGTATTCACTTTGTGTAATGTTTCCAATAATCCTTTTTTTCCCCTTTTTCTTTTTTTTTAAAGTTTTTCCAGATTTGTTCAAAATTATCCCTGCAAGTATCCATGTTAGTGTCATCCTCTTCTGTTTGGTGCTGTTCGTATTTGCACTCATTGGATCAGGGTTCTTCATGTACAATGCATTTGGCAAACCATATGAAACACTCCATGGTCCTTTAGGACTCTACCTGTGGAGCTTCATTTCATGTAAGTCTTCTAGTATAGTTTTGCATATCAGTATCTTGCCATGCTCTTATTTGACAAAACATCAGAGACAGAAGTAATGACTCACTGGACTGGCGAAAAGACGAGATTTGGTGGGCATTGTACCTTTTCTGATCAGGCATACGTCTCCAAATGATGTACCTCCTATATTCCCTGTGAATTTCAAGCATCAGCCATGACTTTTCAAACCCAGAGTAGGACATCCTGGGAATTACACAAACAGGCAAAGATTAATTTCACACATCTGTTTCTAATGTCTTATTTCCTTCAGCACCTCTAGGCAGTCTAATGACTCCCATTTATGACATGTTGTGTAGAAGAATAGGGAGGGAAGGAAACACACACACACACACCACAGTTAACTACACCTCCAAAAAAAGATGGACGAAACTCTGGTATATTTACAACATGTCTCAATACAGGGGTTGGAACTATGACGTATGCAATCAAGAAACAAAACAGCCCAACATTTACCAGGACTATTGACCATTCACAAAAGTCCTGAGGTGAATAAACAATTAACCAAGATATCACAGTCATCTCCTATGCAGAAAAAAATGCAAGCAGATGTCCCCCAGCCCATCATTTTCCCATGGTGAACATTTCTTCTTAACGTACTCTCATATGGTATGATATTCTATCTACCAAATTCTGAAGACTCTACTTTTTAGAGTGTCTCCAATTGCTTTCCTTAACCTTCTGTCTACAAGATGTTTTGGATTACCAGCATTGCCATGCTGGCCAGGGATAATGGGCGTAGCAAGTCAATGCACCTGGAGGATGCAATGTTACAGAACACTGTCAGTATGTGAGAAATGAGAAATGTCAGAACTTCCCACTTGGCAGTACCAACAGAAAAATTGTTCTGTGTCAGAAGGAAAGCCACCTGATGTTAGATTTACTGCAGCTATATACCATAGTCTTTCAGTGCATGGTCCTATTGTAATGTCACATGAAATCCTAATCACAAAGTGTAGTGAAAATGTTAGACAGATGGAACTACATTATAGTTCCCCTCTCTCGGCTCCCAGTACTCATTCTTTCTCTGCAGAGCCCTCCCCTCCACAGCCATCATAAAATGATTACATCATCTGGTGTTCTCAGTAGATAATATAATCATTCCACAATTGGATTTGGGGACATAGCTGGAGGCTTCTCTGATCCCCTATTCCTCTCTTTACCAGCCACTGGATGGCTGTAGAGAGGAGGCTATTGCAACTAAGTGGAATGTCCATAGGGAGAATGAGAAGCCTCTCACCTCCTGGCTCCACTGAAGCTCACAATCACTCCTACAGGTCTCCACTGCCACTGTTCTTTCCCCAGGTGACCACTTCAGGTCCCCAAACTGGCTGATGTGCAGATCTACAGGTTCTCTGTGGATCAGGGAATACTTTCCTTGACAGGAAGATCCTCTTCCTCTCAAGTACAAGACTTTGGAGTATGCAATAGCGCCCATCTTCTCCGATGAGCACTAAAGTGCATCCTCCATGTTGTACTGAGCAACAACTCTGAGGAGAGAGGGAGACAGGGGATAACCTGGTTCCAGATTTGAATAGGAGGTACCTTGGTTGATAGACCCTAGCTCGTGAAGAGATAATCTTTCAGCTTCACTTTCTCTTGCACACAGATTTTTTTGAAAAAACTCAAGTTCTCTCTCATATATAAAGAAATTTGCATATTTGCACAAATCCTTTTAAAAAATCAGAAATGAAATTCCTCTGCCCAAATTTCAGAGCTACAGCTATTTCCAGTATAGAAGGGACCATATTGTACCTGCCTTCCATTGAGCTCTTAAAAAGAAGGAAACTCTCAGAAAAGAAAAACTGTCAACCTCACTTTATAAGTACTGGGATGGGTAAAAAACACAGTGAGTAAAAATCAGAGTTTTGATAGATACATACCCAAAGCCTGAAGGGACAAATCTGTCTGTTCCTGTCTATTCCATATTTGTTAAAATGGAAGTCTCAAGTAATTTTTATCCTAACCAGAGCTTGAAAAATTAAAGAAGAATGAAGATAAATACCATGTTGATACCATGTATAACTGAGCAATGGGAGGAGGATGCTCTGGGACTCACTACTATTACCATGTTAACCGCTGTTCTCTGAACAGGCTTATAATTATATCTTAGTTTTCAAGGAAAGAAACTAATTATGAGTTACAAGTTATTTGGAGCTATTTACTTGTAGACTCTGATCTCAGCCACAAGCTGTGCTAAGCCTCATCTCCCATTGTCCCATTTGGGGGCAATAATATTTCAAGGAATAGATAGGCAACCCAAGATCTAACATCTGAACCAATTGGGATCAAACACACAAAACAGAACACGGGGGAAAGGACTGATTTACAGTGGCATGCAACAAAAATAAAAACCCTAGATCATTGTTTCTATGTGGATTGTAAAGCTATGTTGGAAACAGGCAGATGGTAATTTTGCATTTTCTGATTCTTTTTCAGTTTCTTGTGGTTGTCTTATCATGATCCTCTTCTCATCAGAAGTGAAAATCCATCACCTCTCTGAAAAAATAGCTAATTATAAAGAAGGAGGTTTTATTTTTAAAACTCACAGTGAGCAATTTGCAAATTCATTCTGGATCATCCTGGTGTGCTCATTAGTACAGTTTCTGAACATTTTGCTAATACGCCTTGCTGGATTTGCATTTCCTTTTGCAAAGTCGAAAGATTCAGAGACAGCAAATGGAGCAGTCGATCTTATGTACTAGATGAGTTTTGAATCATATTTTCTGCAAATCATTCATCTTGGTCAGTTCCAAAACACACCAAACCTAGATGGGATTCAGGGGTTAATTTAAATATATATAAAGGGAGATACCAGCACACACAAAAGAAATTAATTAAGTAACAGGTGTATAAGGATTATATTTTATAACAGTTACATTAGTCAATAGGTGCTATTTTCACTGAGAAAATATTTGGTTGTTCAGATATAATGTCAAATAATGGTTTGCACTAACTGCAGTTTAGAATCCAAACCAAGTTTCTTGATCCAGACATTCAGGCAAACAATAGTTGGTTTTTTTCTCTTCTCACATCTCCACTTAAAATTGCTGGATGTTATCCTGCACAGCAGAGTCTAAAGGCAAACTACATCCCAAACTATAATTTGTCCATTTATATGCAATGACAAATCAGTTTTATCAAACTGTTATTTCCAAACCAGTTTCAAACAAGGATGATTAGGTCCTTCTTTAGTGGTGATTTTGCAAACTATGGTGTACTATGGGGTCTGTTTAGACAACATGACAAGCCACAAAATGTTTGTTAATCTAGTTCCCATAACACATCATAACAAACGATATAACATTATATCCAAACTACTTCATTGTTTAAAATGACTAGAGAACTAAAAGACTGCGATATGACTGAATTAGTATAATGAAATAGCGGTTTAACAGATGAACTTTTAAAAGAGCAAATGAAAATATAGGCAGCCATTTTTACAACACAGCATCTACCTATGTATGTGAATGTACTGATATGCTGCAACTGTTACTGTTTTTTAAAAATTCTGTGTATATCAAGACAACACAAAGAAGTCAACATCTTCCTAGAAAATTGCAATAAGGGTACCTTCAGGAAAAGCCACTGTTAAATTTAACAGTTTGAGTGACATCCTATATTTTATTCCATCAACAGAAGGAAGAAGAGCTGAACTCATGGAACACTTTCTCTCAAAGTCATTCCATTTATAGGGAGAAACATCAGATGTCACCACATATTGTCTATTTACATAGAGTTAGTTCCTGATGTTGAGCTGGTTCCTGATTGGTGAGCAGCACTATGAAAGGTGTCGCTTATTGTTATGCGTGCTTAGTGTTAGTTATGGGAAGATCTCTGCTGAAATGGAGTAAACCTAAGATAATATTGCAACACTTTTGTTCTATTTTGCTTTCTTTGTTTTTGATTTTACTATGAACATTCATACATTTTGGTTTTAGAAGCAGAGGTTTGATTCTATTGGTGTGCAAATGGATTCTTCAAACATAAAATAAATTCTATTCTTTCTAACGGAGCGCTTCAACTGATTGTGAGTGGAAAGCATGGACAAAGTGAACAAGCTGAGGAAAACATCTGTGTACAAATTTCCAAACAATTTATTCAATATCTCAGTTACATTTGGTATAGCTGTGTGAGAAAATATTTTTCCTAATGTATCCCTCCTGTTACTTCCTTAGCTATTGATCCCTTCCATTTTCACCAGAGCAGTGAACAGGTTTCCCAGTTCAGTTCAGAGCCCAGTTCGGCAATTTGGACCAGTTCAATCTGTATCAGTCCAGAACCAATCCATTCTGATCTGGACCTCAAATTCAAATCAGGATTCAGCACTCCAGATAGTCAGTCCTTCCTCACTAATTTGAGTTAGCAAAACAATATAGTGATAACTTCATTTTTTCACAAATCAGTATATAATCTGGAGACACTAAAGAGGGATCTAATCAGCGCAGTTTAAGACCAGTTTTATTAACAAGGCTAGGATTCAGTGTTCCTGATAGATAACAAAATGTGAAATCTCTCTGCTTCACATGATGGACAAGCACTGGAATCAGTTTTGAGTGTACATATACTCTTGGAAGACAGAAGGGTATGTATTAGAGTTGCAGCTCTTAAAGAAGTAATTCTATTTTCCCATTTATCAGAAACTAACTAATTAGTGTTTGGTTACTTTCCAAAACATGTCTGAATTTTACAAGTTGTTGGCTGTGGTTTGAGGTTGCAGTACATCCAGTGTATAAATAAGGAGTGGAGTTTCCTATCCTTAATGGCACTGGACAGGCCTGTCAGGCTTATAACTAGTCTTCTAGAACTGAGAGCATACTGTTCATAATAACTGTGTCTATCCACAGCTCTCTCATGTGGTCAGCCACTGAATTACAGGTGACAACTTAGTGAAATATCTTCCAGCTGTGGACTTAATTTGATGTATGTGAGTCAGCCGCTGGATCTTTCTGGATAGAAATTGCTATAAAAACGTTCTTGCTCCAGCTGAGCCTTGTTTGAGCAACATTTTGTTCCTAGGCTCTAGTGCTTTCATTATTTGTTAGTTTTGACTCTTAGAATGCAACAATGCTTAGTGCTGAAGAGTCAAGAATGTCTCAAAGAGGGCAATAATAATAGCTTTTGGTGTCCAGAGAGACCCAAAGTGTTCTCTCATCTTGTTTACCTATCCTGACACAACCGTGATATAAATTAATACCCTTGGGGATGTTCTCCCACCTCATGTCTGTCTTCTCTTAGTTCTTCCCTATAATGAAGCAGAATTATTTTACCACCCTATTTAACTCTCCTATCTTAGAACTGAGTTCCTAAAATAAAAGCCTTTAGTTTGTTTCCCCAAGCCACTAATGTCTTTACTATTTAATCAGAATCCCTACTGCTACCTGCACTTTTCACTGCTAAATCTTGCCATCTGTATTTATTTTTTGTTTCTGATTTTTGCTTCTGTTCAAATGACTACTTGATTCCATACTTTCTGGATCCTAGCTCAGCTTGCAGTTGTGCCTATGACCCAGAACATACCCACCATTGCCCAATGTTCAAATTGAAGGGAAAGGCTAGGCTCCCTAAGCTATCATAGCAGCTATGAAAAGATGACAGAGCTAGTGTCTTTCACAGACAGCCCTTCACTTTCAAGCCTGCACTTCCCTGTCCTGACTTTTGACTCTAAGCAGATGACTTCGGATTCTTCCTGAAAACAAGATGACAATGGGACTTTTCAGCCTACACATATCATAGTGTTATCATTCCACTTTAATACCGTAGCAATGGCTCCCTACGATGGATTCCTGGGATATGAAGTTTAGGGAAGGATACTTAGCATTCTCAGCCAGAGAACTCTTGTACCTCACGGAACTACAAGCCTCAGGATTCCATAGGATGCAGCCCAGGCGGTTAAGATGCTGTAAGTGTGTAGTATAAAGTGGGGAGGGGGCTGGTTCTCTGGAGGAGAAATTCCAAACCAGATCTCCAGTCCCCATATTCTTGCACCCATGAAGAAGCAAGTGACTGGAGGAAAGGGTGCTAGCCCTTTAGGAAAACCAAATGCAACACTTAAGGGGATGGAGTACTAACTTCCCCCATCCCTATAGATATACATGCTTTTAGCCAGTTGTTAACCTGGAGCTGGACCTCTTAGTTGCTCTAGGCTAAGGCTGGGGTAACTTGTCTCTTACCTTAGCTGCAGGGCTACTAGCCATGGTCCTGATGCCATGCTAGGAATTTCTGGGTCAGCACCTGAATTACTGTCCAGGGTCCTGAAAGTGCTTTGATTTGACCTCATCAGATGGTTTACATTGTGCTCTCTTGTCTGAAACTTTGGCTTTCAGGATGATGAAATCCCTGTTGAAGCAGAGCATTAGCTACTGTCTTAGACAGTGGTGATTCTGTCAAACCACATAAGCACCAAGTGGTGGAGTTTGTGGATTTTATGAAGTCTGTCAGTACATCTGTACCTCACCTTTCCCACGAAGCTGAAATTCATGATAAAAAGAAATACATGTGAACCATGTATAGCTAAAACATGAAAAGAGATATGACTAAGATGGTATTAAATTATATATAGTATTAAAATACACATTTAAATGTGCAGGATAAAAGGAATGCAATATGCTAAGATGAGCCCTTTGGGATCCAGCAGTTCCTCAAAGCCTGTTGGTCTTCACCTGTTGACCACTGCAAGGAGGGAGCAATCTTAGCCTCCCTAGAAAGAAAGTTCCAGAACCTGGGATCAGCTCCTCAGTTTAGGCATTGTCACTCATAACCCTTACTACAACTGCCCACTGTAGTAAGAAAATCAATACTGACGAAGAAACAGTTGTACAGTACTACTTTGTGCCATTAGATTAAGTGGTGAATTCACCAAAATTCATTAGGCCATTCATTAGAGTCACTACATTAGTAGAGCCAGAGTACCATACATGTTAGATTACAGTTGGGCATGTTTGCTGAGAGTTGCAGTCCATCATAACTGGAGGGCACTAGATTAGGTAAGGCTCAACTGGAGATAAGATTGTTAGTAGCAGCCATTCTTAAAGAGTTATGGGGGGAATCAACATCAAGCCCTACCATTTGCCACTTTCCTTCCAGGTTCTCTGGCTGATGTCTTACCTGGTGGCAGCAGCAATGGCTGCAAAGCTAAGCATTGTGTTGATTTTCCTACAGTACCCTAAACAGCTGATGAAGTATAACTCTGTGGAATTCTTATATATTAAAACAGTGAACTACTTCTCAGATACAGCCAGAGCTTGTAGGAAAAGTTACTTTTTGGACTACGAATCCTAGTAGCAATGCTGGCTAGGGGATTCTAGGAATTGTAGCCCCCAAAGTAATTTCTTCAGGCTTTGTAATCTGACAGCTGGGAGCATAGCTGGTCAGTGGTAGAGGAAGCAAGTGGCATGGGTGGAAGGACATAGGGGATTTGGAGATGGAAGCTCTAACCTTGAACTGGCACCAACTAGAAATTGTCTGTGTGTTTGTGTGCATGCATGCATGTCTTCAAGTCATGTTGATCCCACGAATTTCATAAAGTTTTACTAGTGAAGATTCATAAGTGGTTTGCCATCACCTTCCTCCAAAATCTAACCTACTACACCTCCTTTAGCAGTTCTCCTACTCAAGTTCTAACCAGGGCTGACCCTGCTTAATTTCAAGATCAGACAGGATTGGCTGCCTTCAGGGTATTTAGGCAACAATTACAGATTACTTCATCAAATATGTGGTGCATTTAGCAAAAGTTTAAGCTGAAGTGAATTTCAGTGTACAGGTCCTGATGTAAATTCTTCAGGAAGGTATGTAAATTGATAGTATCTATTTTAAACAATGTTGTTTACTTATTACGACATTGCACTGTATATCCCTGGCAGACAGAGAAGTGTTGACATTTCCACAGAAACGAGAGGGAGGGTGCTAACTTCACAAGGAGCAAAACATCAGACTATAAATTCAACTTTTGCCTGCATGAAGAAAAGAAATTATCATGGCTTTCTTTGGCATGGAATGGTAAGAAAGAAGAGGAAAAATTAAAGGGATAATCTATGGGAAAAATAAGAAAGGAATCCAAGCAACAAAGGAAATTTGAACAAGCTTTAGTTTGTATAGCATAGTAAAATGAACATAGAAACCTCTCTGTCAGGAAGTAGAACAAGCTAACTCATGGGAAAGAGTGTGAGGCAGAAAACAATATTTATACTCAGGGAACATCAGGACATTGAAGAACTATAGGTCATTGACAGAGGACATGGCTATGCATGCAAATAGTTTCAGGTTCAACTTCCAGCATCACCAGGCAAGACTGGAAATGACTCATTTCTGAAACCCTAGAAGATGGTTTCCTCTCCTATATTTCTTTTGGCAAATGAAAGGCTGCAGCAGTAGCTGAACTGGTAAGGTCAACCAGAAAGGAAGATACTAGACATTACAGCCCAGGGCTGCCATATGCAGCCTTCAGAACACTTAGGTATCAGCTACTTCTTCAGCAGGTTAGCAGAGAAGAGATCCTTTTAAGTCATCCTGTCCCTGCTGCTTTCCCTCTGTATATCATTTGATCAACTCGTCAGGCTAATGAGCCTTCAGAAGCATTGTGATTTCAACCAAAAAGAAGCCCTTGCTGTTGTGTGCCTTTAAGTCATTTCCAGCTTATGATGACCCTAAGGCGAACCTATTATGGGGTTTTCTGGGGCTGTGGCTGTGATACATCCAACGTCATCCAGTGGGTCTCCATGGCTGAGAAGGGAATTGAACCTGGGGCCGCTTTCGCACGAGACTGCTCTGGTGCGATGATTCCACTTTCAACAGCCTGTGGAATCCTGGGGTTTGCAGTTTAGGGAGGGGGCAGCAGGCCCCTCCCGAAACTGCAAACCCCAGGATTTCATAGGATGTTGAAAGTGGAATCATAGCGCTATAACAGACTAGTGCGGAAGTGGCCCTGGTCTCCAGGGTTGTAGTCGAACACTCAAAACACTGTACTATGCTGGCTCTTTGTCCCTTCTAAATCTCTTCAGATGAATTATGGCAGTACTTCTCATGCTATCTGACACAGGGAACCAGTACTGGTTTTTGCTAATCTTCCAAAGACCAGTGCCATTAGTTACAATTCCTTCCTCCCTTCCTTCCTAGAAATTCATCATGGACCAGCAGGCCAACAGCTCTCAGACTGGCATTGGTCCATGGACCACTTTTTCAAGTAGCATTGGAGTATTAAAAATGGGTGACCATTTGCTTAGGAGAGAAAAATGTAGTTCTAGAATAAATATCAAATTAGTCTATAGAAGATCTGACAACAACAGTCTGAGATTTGTGTGGAATTTGTCAATGTTGTTGCCGGGCAGGCAAGATTTTCCTAGGAGTGGACGGCAGAAGGAAAAGGCGGTGTGGCCAGACAGCCAGGTGCAAGGCCAGCAGGATTGTTATGGCTATGTCTTGTGTATTAGAGAAGACCACACACCAGAGCAATGATTGGGTCACCCCACTTGTTCCAGGGTGACAAGGTAGCATAAAAAAGCTGGTGTTTGCCTTGACCAGCTGCCAGTTAGACTTCCTAGCTGGACCTGCCATGCTATTGGCAGTATACCAATTGTAAGGGGAGATGCTGCCCGATTTTTCTCTCTTATCTTCTGTTATTCCTGTTTGTCTAACTACTGGAATGCTAGCATGTTTTTGCTAAGTCTTATCTTAGAGTGCAGCAATAAATCAAGCCTCTAAGGCTTACTTAATGAGCTTCTGGAATTCTTTCTGCTTCACTGAGACCCTCTGCTGCGGCGAAGCCTTGCTTCACAGATTGCACTCTGCTCATGCTCAGAGGAGCCAAATCCTGCCAACCCTGACAGAATTTGGCCTAGATGCCTTAAAACAAAAGAAATCCATTTGCCTCCCATTGAAAGACTATTTGAGTACTGCTTAAGTAGAAAAATAAGTGAATTGGACAGCAGATGTCCCTGCCTTATCTCAGTTTAAAAGTATGATTGGCCTTGTAACGCTATCATCTTTTCCTCGCCACAACACCACTATTCATGATTTGTTCAAATTATATAAACACAGCAGTTTTAGATTAAGGAAAGATATGCACTGACCAGTGTTGCAGGAATGATTTGGTGGACTGTCTAAAGAACGTGAAATGGGAAGGGTGGGATGGATTCTGTCCCAGAGACTGAGGTTCTACACCTCTTTTCTAGCAATGTCATCTTCATTGAAAAGGCCTTCTGCACAGAACCACCAGCCTCTTTTCCCAACAAAAGAGGATTACCTGGCTAAAACTAGCCTATTCATTCAATCTCCTGGCTGGTTGGTTTCAATTCTCCTTAAAACTGGGAAAGACAATGGAAACAGGACTGGATTATCAGTGGTTCAATTGGTTAATCGCTTCAGGAGCTTCACTGGTTAGGGGCCTAATGCTTATGGGAAAAGGTGTTGTTTGCTTCCTCTTTTTCCCCAGGCACTTCCTGAATTTTCTGAGGTTTCTTTTACCATCCATATTTTGTGTGTTATTTGAGTAATCAAATACCTTCCTACAGCCATGGATCAATCTGCTGAGAAGCCATGTCTAGTCCTTTGCATTCTTACTTTCTTAGCTTCTCTTATAGAGTCCAGATTCTACCCTCCTTTTTCTCTAAACAGCCAGATAAAAAATAATTTCAAAGCTAGCTTTACAGACAACTTCAAATGCTGTTAAAATTAAATACTTTGCACTCCATTTCCCTTATTCCTTCTCCTAGCAGAGGAGAGGAGGAAACAGGGGCCCTTTCCGCACTGAGGCTTCTAGCGCAAGCGGGGGAGGCCGGCAAGCGCAAGAAGGCTCGTCCGGGAGGCTGCCACTTCCCCCCTCCTTCCTTCCGCAGGCGAAGGAACCAGCGGGGAAGCGGCACCGAAGGAGGCTTGCCGCGCAAGCCGCCCTCCCCCGTGCGAAGCGGGAGACCTCGCGCCGGATTCCTCCCCCCGCGCGCGCGAAGCGTGCGGCGTCGCATTCCTCCCCGCGCGCGCGCGCGAAGCGGGCGTCGCGTCCGTCGCGCTACCTCCCCACCCCGCTCCTTCCTTCCGCAGGGGCGGAGGGAAGGAAGCGCGACCCGGCCGGCTCCTGGAGGCTCCGCACGAAAGGTAAGTGCGGGTGGGCTCCGGGAGCGTTGCGCGAGCGCGGGGTGATTTTCGCTTGTACGCGAAAATCAAAAAACCCGCGCTCGCGCCGCTTCAGCCCCGTGAGCCGGGCGGAAGTGGGAGTGCGTCGTGCGGAGCGACGCTCCCACTCCCGCGAGGCTCACGGGGCTATCGCGCGCGCAAAGGCCCGTGCGAAAAGGGTCAGGGTCTTGGTTCTACTACAGTAGTTGGAAAGGGAAAGGATGAGGTGCTGTGGCCACCTGGAGCTTTGGAATGAGCCTCTATTCTTCCCATTACTTCTTTGGTAAGCAAAAAAGAATAAATGCGGGAGCTTACTGAGAGAGGCTTTCCCTGAAGGGATCCCTTTTGAACTACAACACCCACAGAACTGTGCACCAAGCAGTCTTTCAATGGGGAAGGTGGGATGGACTCTCTCTCTCTCCCCCCCCAGACACACACACATACACAGACAAACATGGGGAGAGATGAGAGAGAGATTTCCCCCTTTAATGAATTATTTACCCCCCTTCCCTCTCTAATTTCCTTAATATAAGATTGATATTACAGAGAAGCGTTCCTATTTGGAAATACCCTCCATACACACACAGTGCAGCCTGTTGATTTTTTTTTGTGTGTGTGTTTGTTTGTTTATGAGATTTCCACAAAACCTATACTTTAACATGTATTTTTACTTGTTTTCTTCATTCATCTTCCTTCTGATTTACTAATTCTGTGCATATGCATGCACAGGGCTGCATAATACCGCAGGGCAGTGATCACTGAGGGGTAAGAAAAGATATCACCAGATCCCTTTTATGCAATTCCTAAAAGTAGGGGGGCTGCTTTCCTTGGCATCTGGTCATTCTAATTGTAGCTGAGACACTAAATAGAAAATATTACTTGCAGCAAATAACCTCTGATCACTCTAGCTTCACTTATGCAAATATACTAATTGAAAGAAGAAATGCAGTAATGCCACACAAAAATACAAGATTTTCCATATAAGAGCTTTGTAGAGTAGCTCAGTGAGTGACAGAAAACCCCACTTTAGAATGTATACACTTTGAGAAAAGCTATTTTGAGCTCTTTTCACAGTTTGCTCAAAAATCAGCCTGCTCTCTTTCAATGTCCAGATCCCTCTCCTTTGCATGTCACACCCTCGACTTCCAGGTCCCAGTTGTGTTGTTTATGACTCCAGTCCTCAGAAAATCTCATTATCATCCATGGCAGTTCACAGCCTATGTCATTGCTAATCACAGCAACAGTTTTTTTAAATGTGCTTTTCCTGCAAAGAATGCTGTAAGCTACTATTTCAAGGACAATTACAGGCCAATTAACAAATAAAAGCTCTTTAGTGTGTTTTGAAGTTGTTTTATATTAGTTATAAGATAAATGTTGAGATGGGGTAAGTGCAAGTGAACATCAGCAGCCATCCATAACCCTTCCTTTGGACCAATTTTCACTTGCTAGTGAACCTATTCTTAATAATGGGTCACTTTTAATAATTTTTCCCTTGTCAGGCTCTGAAACAGCAAGTCAGCCTACCATTTCTAGGGAATTATGACAAAGGATGGCAGAGGCTGAATCACTGACCTCTCATATGTTAGTCCCTCCTTATGGGATCTGTTAATCCCACCTCCTGACATAATGTTTACATAATCTTGGCAGACAGTGGCTTGGAAAGCCAAATTTGCTGTGGTGATGTATAGGTCCATATTGCGTGTGCTTGAAAACACTTCCAAAACTGAACATTGCAGGGAGGCAGCAGAAGTGGTGAACATGCTGTTTAATGCTAACATCTTGCTAGAAAGTGATCTGGGATTGCTTCCTCTTTTGATTAATTCTTTACCTAGAATTTTTTCTCGCTTAACTCTTTCTTTACTCTGCTGTCTAGTGGCCTATAAACCCCCACTCGTCTTAATTTTATTAACAGGTTGCAATTTTCCACTAAACGCATTTCACAAGAGTGTGTGTCATGACTTCTTCCCAGACATGGCTTTACTATCAACCATGTATGGCAACGTCTCTCTTGTACCTTGCAGTGTGTGTGTGTGTCTGCTGTAGACTGTCTTCCGTGGTTCATTCAGTGCCATATCATTGCTATCTAGGTGTTCTAGAAACAAGGGTGAGGTTGGAGAAGGATGTATGTGCATTTGTGTCCATTTGAAAACGTCAAGCAGTAGGCTTGTAAGGTCAGGACTATTCCAGACCTTGGTATTTCAGGGCTAAAATGTGAGATCTAGGGATTTTATTTATTTACTGAATTTATTTCTTACTTTTCTCCCAAGTGGGATTCAAGACCCCTTGTAATGTCACAGAAGGCAGGCACTGATAGCTTTACAGAAGCGATGTTACAAAGGGAAGCATTCAGTTGTCACATTCAACATCAATGATTCGGATTGCCAGATCTCAGGGCCTCCTCCGGGGCTCCAGTTTTTGTGGGTTATCTCCAAGCAGGAGACAGGGGGGCAAAAGCTCCAGCTTGGGGGGAGGCATCAGTTTGGCACAAGAGAAAAGGCCTGTGTGCAAATCTCCAGCTCACCTAGGAAAATAGCAGCTTGCTTCAGTTTCAAAGGCTTAATTGATTGGTAGCTGCAACTTGCAAAGACTTTGGGGGGCGAGTCTGTGTAGTTGCTTTTTTAGCTTCCTGCTTCCCTCCCAGTAGTAGCTTCAGGGTTCACCTTGCACTCTGTTCTACATCTACCTGCTGGGTAGCAGCAGCAGACTAGATTATGGCCATTTCCTCACTACGCTGTTATAGTGCTGTTATTCCACTTTCAACATGCTATGGAATCCTGGGGTTACAGTTTAGGGAGGGGCATTTAGAATTCCCAGCCAGAGAACTCTTGGACCTCAGTAAACTAGAAACCCCAGAATTCCGCCCGATGTTAAAAGTGGAATAATAGCACTATAACAGTATAGTGTGGAAATGACATATTTGTTCATTATCTCATCTCCCTGAGAATGTGAGAAGGAATAATCCTATCAGTTCACCTTCATTTTGTAACAGCCCCTTTAGCAGGGATCTCTGTCTTAATTTCCAAACGGGGGAAAAAATGTGTGTGTATTTGAATGACAAGTTGAGAGCAAGAACAGGTTGCTTACCTGTAACTGTGGTTCTTCGAGTGGTCATCTGTGCCATCATACACTAGGAGCTTTAGCGCCTGCGCGGTAGCGTTCGGAAACTTCTAGAGCTTGTTCGCTTGGCGGGAACCCCTCCCCCACGCCGTCTGCGCATGCTCCTCCCGCCGAGCAACGGTCTCTCCTCAGTTCTGTCGTCCGCCGTAGAACCTACAGGGACCTGAGAAAGGGGGGAGGAAGGGCGGGTGTGATGATGGCACAGATGACCACTCGAAGAACCACAGTTACAGGTAAGCAACCTGTTCTTCTTCTTCGTGGTCTCTGTGCCTTCATACACTAGGAGACTGTAAGCTCACCGGTCGGACGGCGGGTCAGGTCCTACAGCACGGAAGCCAACACCTCACGTCCAAACCGGGCATTTTGCGCGACCGGCAGTCGAGCCTGTAGTGGCGCACGAAGGTCGATGGTTGGGACCAGGTCGCCACACGGCAGAGTTCATGCAGGTCAACTCCTCGCAGGAGGGCCGCAGAAGTAGCCACAGCTCTGGTGGAGTGGGCTCGAAGCAGGACTGGCCCGGGGGCTTCCTCGCGAGCTCGTACGCCAGTTCAATAGTCCTCACCACCCACTTGGAGAAGCGCTGGGTGGACACTTTTAGGCCCCTCCGACGTCGCCCATAGCAAACAAAGAGATGCGGCGTCTGTCGGAAGGAAGCAGTCCTGTCCTTGTAGAAAGCCAATGCCCGACGCACGTCCAGGGAGTGGAGGGACCGCTCCAACGGTGTCGTCGGGTTCGGGAAGAAGGCAGGCAGGATGATATCCTGGTTGAGATGGAAACTGGACACCACCTTTGGCAGGAACGAGATGTCAGGTCTCAGGACCACCTTGTCCCTGTGGAAGACCGTGAAGGGCTCATCGGAACGAAGAGCTGTGATCTCACCCGCTCGCCTCGCTGAGGTCACCGCTACCAGGAAGGCAGTTTTCATTGTCAGGAGCCTGTCATCCAAGGTCGCCATCGGCTCGAAGGGCGGCTTCGTCAGCTGCGAGAGCACCAGCGAGAGGGACCACGGCGGTAGCGGCGGCGATACCGGCGGGAGAAATGATGTAGTCCTTTCAGGAACCGCTTAACGGTATCGTTCCTGAAGAAGGCCGAGGCAGGAGATCGTGGCGGTTGGTATGCCACGATCGCGGAGAGATACACCTTCGGGGGATGGAAACGCCAGGCCCTGTTGCCGGAGGTGCAGGAGGAAGTGCAGGAGGGTCGAGACCCCCCGCGGGCGATACCGGCTCACTCCTCTCGTTAGCGAAGGTCAGGAAGCGTCGCCACTTGTATTGATAGTTGCGAGGGGGTGGATTCCTTCCTGGCCGCGACGAGGACGGTCCCCGAGCACGGGATCGTCTAGTGCGATATCCTCCAGGCATGGAGGGCCAGGCGGGGGCAGGTCCGGATGGAGGACTCGGCCGCCGGAGTGGGAGAGCAGGTCCGGTGTCGGTGGCAACCGGAGCAGGTCGTCTCGCGCGGCTTGAGCGGGGGGGGTGCAAACCAAATTTTCCCCTTTCGGGGGTACGGGGCTACCAGGATCGGGGGGAGGCTCGGTCGGCGAGGATCTTCATTGCCCGGCCGAGCAGCGGGAACGGCGGGAACGCGTAGGGGAAAACCCCCGGTCCACGGAAATGGGGGTTCCCCCAATGGAGGCACGATCGTGGCCCGCTCGGGAAAAAACCGGCGACACTTCGCGTTTTCCCTGGTCGCGAAGAGGTCGATCGATGGTTCCCCCCAGGGTCCCGAATAAAGCCCCCAACCCCTTCTCCGGAGAGAGACCATTCGTGATGGGATGAGGTGTCCCTGCTGAGGGCGTCTGCCGTGGGGGTTTCTCCTGCCCGGCCAGGTGAACCGCCACGGGATGCGTGTGCAGGCGAATGCACCATTCCCACAGGCCGAGCGCGATGTCGAGCAGGGTCGTGGAATAGTCCCACCTTGTCTGTTGATGTAGCAGACGGCGGTGGTGTTGTCCGTCAGAATCAGGACCGGCGCCCCGCCACGGCATGGCGGAACGCCCGTAGGGCTTTCCAACGGCAAGCAGCTCCAGCGCGTTGATATGGAGAGCGGTCTCGTCGTCGGTCCACTGTCGCGGACTCTAGATCGCCGCAGTGGGCCCCCCATCCATACAGGGAGGCGTCGGGGGTTACCGTCACCTTCGGTGTCGGCTTTTGGGAAAAGGGCACCCCCACATGAGATTGCGTCGCGACTGCCACCATCGGAGGGAGGGAGCGGACGTCTCCCGGCAGCTGAAATCGGGAGTGTCTGTTCGTCTCGCAGGGGGTCGAATATGCGGACGAACCAGTGTTGAAGAGGTCTTGCTTTAGCCTGGCAAAGATATGTCACAGCGGTCGCCAGCCATGTAGCCCAAGAGCTGCTGGACGCTTCTCGCAGATAACGTCGGGGCCGACGAGCGTGAGCGGCGGCCCGGATCAATTTTTGTGCTCGAGACTCTGGTAGGTACGCCCTGGCGGAGGTCGAGCCCGACGTCGCCCCGATAAAGTCCAAGATCCTCGCCGGCCCCGAGGGGGGACCTTCGGTTTTACTCGTAGACCAAGGCGGGTCAGGAGTGACAACGTCATGTGGACGTCGTGGTAAAGTCTCGGGTTTTCAGGACGCCACCAACAGCCAATCGTCGAGGTAGGGGAAGACGGAAGCGCCCTTCGTCCGCAGGTAGGATACCACCGGGGCCATGCACTTGGTGAAGACCCGGGGAGTCGAGAGTCCGAACGGCAGCACCTTGTACTGGTAACAGGTGTTTGTCGACTGCGAAGCGGAGGAAACCCTCTGTGCTGCGGGCGAATGGCGATATGGAAGTATGCGTCTCGGAGATCGATGGAGGCGAACCAGTCCCCTCGATGTAGGAAGGGTAGGATCGACGGTATCGTGACCATCTTGAACCTTTTGGGGCGGATGTAGTAGTTACCCCTCTGAGGTCTAGGATCGGCCCCCGGGGGGACCCGGCTTTGGGGACCCAAAATACCTGGAGAAGAAGCCGGTGGTCTTGGCCTCTTGCAGCCGGCCCATCGCCCCTTTCTGGAGGAGGGATTGGAAACTCTTCCAGGAGGGCCGGACTCCCACGGCGTGGAGTAAAAACGCCGCGAGGAGGAATATCGAGAAACTCGATGGCGTAGCCAAGACGGACGATGGAAAGCACCCAAGAGTCCGTAGTGACATACTGCCACTCCGCTAGGTGTCGAGCGAGAGTCGGTCGGTCTCCGAGCGTATGGTAGGCTTTAAGAGTGGGATTGGGGGTCCTTTCCAGGCACGTCAAAACCGAGACTTTGTCTCGGAGGAGGACCTTTGACGAAGGCGGGCGCCGCCTAATCGTGCGTCTGGCCGATGAGCCGGAGGACGGTCTCCCATGTCCAGACTGGGCCGAAAGCTGGAACGACGAGGGGGGATCGTCGGAGGATGGTCGGAAGGTGGAGGCCCTGCGGGTCTGCGTGGCCGGCTGCAGCCCGATCTTTTTTGCGGTCAGCTTTCCCCCTTGACGAGATTGTCCAAAGCTTCGTCTGTGGACGAATTGAATAGGCCTTCACCGTCGAAGGGGGACCAAACCTCCTTCTGGTGTCCTCCTGGATGTCGGCCGGTTTGAAACCAAGCATGGCGGCGGAGGCCCCACGGATCCCGCCATGACCCGGGAGGCGATCTCCACTGCGTGCCGGGAGGAGGCCATCTGGTGCCGAGCGATGGAGATAGCCTCATTGAAGATCACGGAGGAGGCTTGGCGGATGTCCTCCGGGACCGCTTCCATCGCCGGTTGCAGGCGATCGAGCACCTTCTTCAGGTATGCCGCGAGGAAGCCAGTGTCTGGGGCAGCCCACTGCAAGGAGGCAGCCGAATAGAACCTCCTTGCGTAGGCGTCCAACTTCCTGCCCTCTTTGTCCGGCGGGGGGGGTGTGTTGCCTGCCGGAGCCTTTCGTCTGCCGGACTTTTAACCAAGAGTTCGGTGCAGGGTGATTAAATAGATAACCGGCGTTACCCCCTTTGCACCCTGTAGAGGTGTTTAACCGCTGCGGGGATCGGCTGCGCCGAGGCCGGTCTATCCCAGGCGGCCTTCACCAAATTTGGGTACCCGGGGCAGGAGAGGAGCGGGGCCGTGGAAGGTCGCTTCTCCTCGAAAACGGAGAAGGCTGGATCGTCATCCCCCGGCTCCGCATCGGCGATCTTAAGGCCGAGGGTAGTGGCCATGCGGAGCAGCATCGCAGAGAACTGGTGGACGTCCTCTGGAGCAGAATCTGGGATCGGGTCCCCCCAATCCCAAAAGGAGGAGACTCCTGGGGGGCCGCCTCAGACACCTCAGACTCCGCACTCGAGTCGTACGACTCCGAGCTCGGTGAGTCCTCTCGCCGTCCCCCGGCTCCCTTTGTAGTCGCCGCAGGTGTTGCCTTCCTAGGCTTCTCCCAGCCGGGGGGGGTGGTAGCAGCAGCGTCCCGCTTGGGATGGCTGACCACGGACTTTACCCTCTTGGTGGTGACCGGGGTAGTCTGGCAGGCTCAAAGCCCTCGTAAACCCGCCAAATCACCACCGACTCCGTAGGGCGCGTCGCCGTTGCCGTGACCCTAGGAGGTGGCGATATCGCCCGATACCGTGGCTAAGGCTCCCTCCCCTAGAACGAGGGGAGGGAGAGCGGCTGAAGGAGCGGCGGTCCACGGAGATCGGCTTCGGCGTCGACGGTACCGAGCCTCGCCCCCCTTAGGCGAGCGCGATTCGCGCTGTCGACGAGGTGACCGGGACCTCCGGAAGGTCTCCCAGCGACTGGGGCCACGAGGGACCGATCCCGGTACGATGGCGAATGGGACCGATAGGGGGCCCGGGGCGCTCTCCCCACTAAATTTCCCCTCGCGTACCTGGCCACGTAGGACGCCGAGGTGTATCTTGAGGCAGACGAGCGAGGTTGTTCCTCTCTTTTCTCCCTCGGAGGCGGCGAGGCCACCGGACGCTCGGAGAGCGGACCGGGATAAAGGGGGTCGAACGCCGCTCCGGAGAAGCAGAGGGCTCTCTCTGCTGCAGGTCGGCCGACCTGCGACGGCTAAAAGGGCGGGGCGCCCTCCCCCGGGTTAGGGTCTGCCAAGGCGAGTGGGCGCGTTGGGGAACGTCCTCGATTTATCCTCCGAGAGGTCGACGGACTCGCCTCGCCCTTTGGAAGGCTGCTGAGTAGGAGGAGGAGTAGGGGTGGGGGTCCCCAGCCGGGGGGGGGCTTCTTTTCCTTCTTCTTCTTCTTCTTTCCCTTTTCCCTTTCCCTTGCCTCCGTCCGGAGCAGGGCGCTTTTTTGAGGCGTCTCCGTAAGGGGGGCCCAGCCTTCCTCGCCGTCGAGGATCCTTTAGCTACTTGGCAGCCGCCGACAGCTTCGGGACCCCCCGGAACGCCGAGATCGGCGTTTTCGCCGGTACCGAGCCCGATCCACGAGGTGGACGGAACAGCCGCCGAACCGTCGATGGCGTGGTCGTTTTTTGTCGGCCATCTTGGAAGTGGAGGTTGCTCATCGCCCGCAGAGACTGCTCCCAACAAAAAATTTGAGTCTCGCGGAGCGGTTGCGAAAAGTTTGGGGGGGAAATCCCCCAAAATTTTGGGAATGGATATTGTGGGACTCGCCCAAAAAAAGAGACACTCCTTATGGGTCGTTGAGGGCAACCTTGCGGCCGCAGGACACGCACCCTTGAGCGCGGACATAAGACGAAGAAACGCCAAACTCCGAAATCCAAAGACGAAAACCGAAGGGGGAGTCCGAAAAAGAGGTCAAAGACAGTCCAAAATCCGTAAAACCGTGAAAAACAGCAGCCAAGCACGACGTGAGAGGAAAAACTAAGAACCTTCCGTACGGGCGGCGGACGAGAAAGAACTGAGGAGAGACCGTTGCTCGGCGGGAGGAGCATGCGAGACCGGCGTGGGGGGGGGGTTCCCGCCAAGCGAACAAGCTCTAAAGTTTCCAAAAGACCGCGCAGGCGCTAAAGCTCCTAGTGTATGAAGGCACAGAGACCACGAAGAAGAACTGCGGTTGATATTTAACACATAATGCTTAATGATCTCACTAGAGGCTGTCTCTAGGTCTCAAGTTTCAGCCGGAAATCTCATGGCCTGGGACAATCCTGAACTGGCAATCCTATCAATTAAAGTAACACATAGAATGCCAGTCAAACAAATGATGAGGAAAAAATATATATACTTTTCAAAGCTGCGCTCTTATCCTGAGGTTCTTTCGCTTTGTCCTAGCAGAGAATCCAGGCCCTAAGATCTGTTCAATGGGGAGATGCCAGCAATGGCTCCATCTGTGTTCCAACCTCATCCTGCTTCTACCTTGTGGCCACAGAGTCCTGGCTTGGAATCGGTTTGGCTCACAGGGGCAAATGATTCAGCATACGCCTGTTTTAAGGTCAGGCTAAACCGGGAAGAAAGATCTTGACTATGTTATTCTGATCAAAAAATAATTAAACCTTGATTCCTTGTAATAATACTATTATTGCCAGAGTGAACATTGCCATCCAATTTGTCCATATTTGAGAAGATATTGCTACCTGGATTTGATAAAATATTTCACCAGGTTACATTTCCAGATATTTTCTTCAGTATTTTTACATGATAAGTACAGGAACATTCTGCAGAATGTGCACTTCTGTCCCAATTTCTGGACAGAATGAAGAAGACGGTCTAGTGTATAGTCTGTTTTATTGCTCTTTTTATAAATAGCAGAGTGAAAAGTGAATTTATAATCTATCAGACTTTCTTTATCCCACCCTGAAAAATCTCAAAACTAAGAAAGATCAGTGCTCCATGTAATGGAAGTCTAAGTACGTAATTTGGCCCCTTTATGTTATCTTATTTTTGTAGAATATGGTTACCTTCCTAGAGGCAACTTTGAAACAATAGCACCTTTGTCTGATGTATGAAATTTAGCTGAAATTCAGTTTTCAATAGCATCTGTAGAAAACAAAACCTTACAAACTGAGAATGAATTAATCATAACTGTAGAATAATGCTCTAATAACTCTTTTTTCACCCAGGTTGATAGCACACTGCGGCTCCTAACTTAGCTGTGTACTCACCAAAGATTGGCAGACTGAGATCTACTGATTGATCTCTGGCTAGTCTGTAACAGACAAGGAAGGTTTTCTGATTCTTACTTTCTAACAACAGCAGTGACAAAATTATGGGTTTTTCCCATTTGGATGCTATTACAATTACAAACGCTGGGGTAACTAAATGTTTGCTTGTAGGAAAGGAGTGGGAGGTCAGTTTACTTCTGATGCCAAACAAAATTCCTACACTGAGAGTGTTTTCAGTCATCCTTTCTTAAAGTCTAATTGAATAACCTAAGCTCAGTTGTTAATTCAAACTAAAGTAGGGCCACTGAATCAAGGGAAACTTGGTAAGTCAACTCTTATGTAAGTTGGTCAGAACATAGAACTAGAACTCAAAGAGACCATGGTTAGAAAACATGACTCTTCTATGATTGTTGTATTAACAGAGGGTGTTAGACTGTAGGGTAGACAGACACTGTACTTCTATTCACCACAAGAAGGTGGGATAGTGGTTTGAGTGTTGGATAGGTCTCTAAAAGATCAAGGTTCAAATCTGTGCTCCGCCATGGACACCTGTAGGTGATGTTGAATAAGTCACATGTTTTCAACCAAAGAAGGTAATAATACAATGTCTCTGATTAGATCTCACTAGGAAAACCCTAGGATAGTAAAAGTTGACTTGAAGGCATGAAACAACAACAAAGCAACAACAAAATTCACCACAAAGCACATAGATTAGACCAGTACTTCATTTTAAACTCCTTGAACTCAATGAAAGTCCATATAAACCCAGACATTCCACTTTAACTGTTTTGGGAAGTGGGCAACTGTTGTTTTTCTTCACACACAAAAACACTTTCATTAAATATACCAAGCTGTTGACCACAGCCGAAAATGGGCTTCAGCAGAATGATACTGGTTAAATTTAGACTTTGTGTATTTTCTGGAACCATGTCATAGTCACATTAGTCTTTCATTGTAAACAGAAAACACAACATGAATATTGACTAGGATTGTGAAGTTCCATCATAGACCTATCAGTTGTATCCACCTTGCAGAATATTTATGAGGATAAAATAGGTTCATGAGAACTGTGGTCTAACTTCTATTGTCAGCCCTAACTGAAGAAGATCCAATGCTTATGTAAGTTCCATTGATTAACTAGAGCTAGTACAGTGTAGCGGTCTGAGTATTCAACTAAGACTTTGGGAGATCAGGGTTCAGATTCTAGCTCAGCCATGCAAACCCACTGAGTGACCTTGGGCACATAACACTCTCTCAGCATATGACAAAAGGAATGGCAAACCCCCTTTGAATAAATCTTGCCAGGAAAACTCTATGATAGAGTCACCATAAGTCAGGTTAGCTAGCACATAACAACTCCAGCAAAAATTTGTAAATAGGTTTCGGCCGATGACTTGCACACTCCACTCTGTTGGTGGATCTTGGGGACACAGTAAAAACAATGTAAACCTAAGAAACCCAAAGCCCACCTACCACTAGCAAACATCATAGCTACATAGTCACCAGCTGCCAATAAGCAGGTACCCGTCAAAGATCAAGTACCTATCTCCAGCTCAAGTTTCTTCCTTCCTAAACTTAACACTATCTTACCATTACAAAGTATATTATGTTTTGCAGAAAGGAGATCTTCAGGAAGTGTATTAGTCCACTGGCTATTCATTTAAAGACAAGATCTTGATCTCATTCTACTCCATTCATCATTCTGCTATCAACTTGAACAGAGTCCAGCATTAACCCTTCAGAATGCCAATCCCCTGTCATGTTGTATAAAAGAAACCTGTCACCCTTCTTGGACGGTATGGAGGCCCAAGCCATCAATTATTAAATAATTCCGATTTCCCTGAAACAGATATGTAATTGCAGCCTGTTTTTATATAAATCTGTGTCTTTAAATTAAACATTTATGCTGAATATACAATAGACAGAAAAACATGGAGCTACGTCCAGCTCTAATGAAAGTTTAATTGCAATGTGAGGGTGTTGAGTTTACAGTAAGTGCAGAGTGGAGATAGAAAAGGGACTGAGCTTCCTGCTATTTAAACGTAAGTTCAGAACACTTTATCTAGGCGCTTGTATAAAAGAGAATGTGCCAGAGAGCGGACGTCTATGTGCTGGAGATTTGACTTCTAATATTTACTTAACACAGTTTTCTGCAGTGTACAAATGGACAAGGAAACATTCAGTGATCCAGGGAGCCTGAGAAAAATAGAACTAGAAGAGATAACCAACAAAATATCAGATCTAGACAAGTGGAGGAAGATCTTTAGTCTTCATGGGTAAGGTCTTTTCTATATGTGCTTCATATGTATGCCAATTATGAAACCACTTGAAAAGCTACAGTCCTATGGAAATTCCCGTAGGAATTTAGTTAAATTTACGTTTGAGTAAAAATGTGTAGAACTGGGAAAACTGTATTATGCTATTGTCAATATGTACACTAATGGTGTTGTTTGATGTGACACTGTGCTTTGTTTTGTTTTTTCTTTCACTTGTTTTGTAAGCTGTTCCTTTGTTAGATTGATGTGCCTAGCTGTTTCAGCTGTGTGTTTTTTTTCTTCCTTTTGATTCAGGTTGGAAATCAGTCATACTACCCATCAGGTAATTATTACATATATATTTATACATTGTGATATTGTCAGTTATCAAAAGCAATTGCTTTTGCAAAATCGTTTCTATAAGAAAGTAAGCAAACTCTAAAAATAAGCATAATTGAAGATCTGCTTCTACATATCCTTTTCGCCATTTAACTTTTCAGTGTATTTCTGAGACATTTTCATAATACAATTCTCTGTACAATACAACGTTTCCAAATTAAGGACAAGTTCCATTAATTTGATGGGTGGGGTCTGTTCTTTCATCAATTCTTCTTGCCTACAAAGGCTCACTTGGGACCATTCACACATGCATGTTGCTTGTAAAGCAAGCTGAGAGGTGGGGAAAAGGCAACAAACTAGATGAGAGACTTTGCAAGCAGTGCGTGTACAGTCAGTCCCAAGAGAAACTCCATAAGTAACCCTCCCTACAGTGCAGAAGGTAGGTCCTGCTTTTCAACCAATTCCATTTTCTGACAGTGCTGTCCTTAACCTGCCAGATAAGTTGGGGCAAGCCTATGCAACTCTACTGAAACATATAATTTGTGAATTAAGACTTGCCTTTTTTTTTTATAGAATCATAGAGCTGGTTTTTAAGAGACTTTAGCATGGCATGACACACAAAAACTTTCCATTCCTCATAGAGCTCCTCCAGATAGAGCAGATGTGCTGGGAAGTTGTAGCATTTGTTGTTTTAATTATTTTTGTTTGTTATTAAATATCCAAACAATGCTTTTCTTATCCTGGACCCTTTTCTGACAATTCCCAGCATCAGATGTAACTGTTTATTCCCACCTTAGAGTAACTTTCTTCATAATTCCAAAACACATTGTGCGGGGAGGCTCTTTCTTTTTTCCTTCCTTCATTTCTTTTAGAGTTATAGTGCATTACAGCATTCATGAAATTGAATTTTTCTACTATAATTCTGTAAGGGGGAAAATTATGAAGAAAGGAGGAAAGATTTTGCTCTTCAAACAGCAGACCATCTCAGTAAAACATGCACTACTTATTTAAAAAAAAAACTGGAAGAACCCTAGTGCAGATCCAAGAAATTGCTTCAAAAAGTCCCTTGCCTTCCAATAATGGAATGAGTGCACAACCAGCAAAGCCCAACAAAACCCATGGACCAGTATGTGAGAACTCACGTACCTTTAGACTAATATGGAAGAGCCTTTGTCTGTTTTCCAGAGTTTAGAAAAAGTTACTTCTTTAACCTACAACTCTCAAAATCTCCAAGTGATTGAAAGAATCTGGGAGCTATAGACCAAAAAGGGTAAGGATTCTGTCCCATGCTCTGTTCCCTTCCAGGGAAAACTTCATTATCTTAATTCCATGCATGCACAGATCAACTTCTATTTGTGGTTTTTGTAAGAATTGAGGATCCAAGAATCATAGAATCAAAATGTTGAAAGCTGTGTGGAAGATCATCTATTCTGACTCGCTGCACGGTGTAAAATCAACAACCTAGAATTCAAGTACAGCATGCTTGACGACAGGCATACAACTTCTGCTTTATATCCCCAGCAAAAGACAGAATGTCTGCCCCTTCCTAAGGTAGTCTGTCCAACTGTAAAACAGCTGATAAAGTGAGGATATTTCTCCCAACATTAGGTAAAATCTGCTTCCATGCCTTTTCAACCCACTGATTCCAGTATTGTCCCCAAGAACAACAGAGAACATGCTTGTTCCAACATTCCTTCACGTGCTTGAAAATATGTCTTCCATATCATGTCTTCCCTTAATCTTCTCTTCTCCAGGCTTAGGCATACACAGCTTTTTAAACATTTCTGCAAATAACTCACATACACTTTTCAGGAGCAAAACTTGTCCTTGCATATCAGCGTTTTTCTCACTTCCACCAAACCTCTTTGGTTTCCTCTCACAGCAAGAACTACATAGCTTCCAACTGTCCCACTGCATTCCACTTTTTCAACTGCTTTTAAAATGTCCCATTTTCTCTTTCCTCATCTCACTTTCCCTCTTATCCTAAGCTTTCTTTAATTGCTGCAAACTGAGTTCAAAATGCTAAAGTAGTTTGCATTTAATTTATTCAGTGAGGGGAGAGGAAAGGAGTGGGTACAATCTTGTCTGTCCTTGTAGATTCAGTAAAAGCAAACTGCTGCAGCTTCTCATAGCTTGTGTCTTCTTCATCTTTAATAACTGTTGCCAATTTGACAACAGTCTGATACCACTTCGCCACATATGTCCCAAGTTTTGTCTATGAAATGTTGTGGGCTATCTATGCAACTGTTGCATCAGAATCAACCTCTGAGGTTTCAGAATTTTTTTAATCTCCATCAGATTTACTAGTTTATCGTCTTACAGTTAAAGCAATATATATGCAAAAGTTTTTAGAAACCATTAAACAGATACTCATCATAAAATATTTCAGTTTGAACAGTTTAAAATACATATAAAACACAAGCGATTGCTGCAGCACGTCCTATTAAAAAGGCCCTTTTGTCATGCCCAGTTAAAGACCAAAGACCAGTTTACATAAAAAGCTCTTTGCCTGCCAGAAAAAGAGAGGAAACCTTGTCTCCCATGGCCATTGAGAAGACTCTCTCCTGCATCCTCACCAATTGTCCATGTGATGGTGGGAAAGAGATGGTGGGTCAGGGAGAACGCCCTCCCCAGAAAATCTTAATGTTTGGGCAGGCTGATATTTACCTTGGGGGTTTGCTTTAAGAATGTGGAGAGTCCTCAGCATGCCTCCTGAACACTTTCTCCCAGCCAAATGAAGAAGACTTTGGCCATTTCCACACTGTACTTTTATAGTGCTATTATTCCACTTTCAACATCCTGTGGAATTCTGGGGTTTGTAGTTTACTGAGGCCAAAGAGCTCTCTGGCTGAGAATTCTAAATGCCCCTCCTTACACTGCAAGCCCCAGGATTCCAACGGCTGTTGAAAGTGGAATAATAGCACTATAACCGTGTAGTGCGGAAATGGTGTTGTCATACTGCCTATATTCTTAACAGTAGCCTTTCCTGCAATAATCAGAAAGTGGACTTCTTCACAGAAAGGGGATATATAATCACATGCAGACATCTATAGATCAGTATGGGCAAAGTGCAGAACTACAGATACCGTTGGACTAAAATTTCCAGCAGCCCTTACCAATGTAGCCAATGATGAGGAATGCTTGGAGTTGCACTTCAGCAACATCAGAAGGTCCATACTTTACCAAGCTGCTGTTAAGTACACAGAAGCAAAGATCGCTAAAATACTGGCAATCTTATCTCACTAGTTTACCTTCTGCTTCCTTCTACGTGAATGGTAGCTTACATGGCAAAAAGTATACTAACAATAACTTAAACATAATTTCTTGGTATTAAGTGATGGCTATTTTCTAACTTGACTCCATAAGTGGATTTCTGTTGCTGGATCAAGGTAACCATGT
The DNA here is from genome assembly GCA_948474755.1 of Ctenosaura bakeri. Classification (NCBI taxonomy): domain Eukaryota; kingdom Metazoa; phylum Chordata; class Lepidosauria; order Squamata; family Iguanidae; genus Ctenosaura; species Ctenosaura bakeri. Next base: position 6,596 of record CAOLHI010004325.1, on the reverse strand, counting down.
GTTTTGAATGAGTAGTCATTAAATTATGTTGAATTTTCAGGCAATGAATGGGGAAAAGTAAATGGAAACAGTGAGAAAACAATGTCCCACACATTATGTTAGGATATGTGCAAAATTTTGTATCATCTATGTACATCAACTATACCTAAGCCATGTAGAATTATTACCTATCTGCTGAAGTTTTGTATAATTTTTTAACTAATCATAGAATTGTACTGAATATCTCATAACCAACCTAGAACGTATGACATAGAAGGAAAAATAAGCTATAACTATTAACATATGGTGGGAAAAAGGAATTTTTGTAGATTTCTGGATGAAGGCTAGGTTTTGTATCTTTATTTCTAGCCTCTTCTTCAATTCTGTAGCTTTGACAAGAGCTATTTAGTTTCTAAACCTGGACGAGAGCTCCTGTTCAATGTAATCTGGGAGACTGAGCCAAGGCAGTTCTACCTTTCAAGTCTCAGCTGTCACTAGGTAATTTTCCCTGTGACGTGTTTTGTTCTATTTGTGAGCTATGGATAGTGGACCAAAGCTGCAACAGGTCAAAAGATGGGTTGATTCCAAGCTGAGTTACATAGAAATATTGCAAGAGGAAGTAAAGAAGAGTCAGCTAGTAAGTAAGAAAAGTGTTTGCCTTTTTTGCCCCAGAAAGGAAACCAGCCATCCGTTTTTGTCAGGCGTGTGAGTTGGGAGGGTTTTTTTGACTAATTAATTGTCTTGTATAAAATCAGTCTGTCAATTACATGCCACAGTACCATAAATGGAACTTTAAATGAACAAAATGTTTGACTCTGAAGTCACCTTGACAGCTCAGACATCTAGGTACATTTCCTTGGCACCACTTTCAGTGGACTTTGCCTCTAAGAAAATGTGCTTAAAAAAACAGCTCTACTGCAAGAAGGTGTCAAATTATCAATTGTTAAACTATGCTCTCAGCAAAACTCATATTTATCCTTGCCTTTAAATATCTGACTTTATTTTAAGATAACATATTAATTGCTGTGGAAGAAAAGAGGAAATTATAATTTTGATGCACCATTTTGAAACAGTAATAAAAACCATGTATTTTTTTGCAGGTGACAGAGAAAACTTATAGTTGGGTGAGGTTTTGCTGCAGTATCTTTGCTCAGGGAGAACAAATACTATAAAAATAAGTGAGAAAAGGAGGAAACATAATAGGAACAAGATTAGGAATATTGCTGTACTGCTTGGTTTCTGTGTGTCTCCCATTTATATATATATATATTTAATGCAGAAGTGCCAAGACCACAAACTGGATGATGAGAAAGAAGATGCAGCTGGGACATCTCAAACTTCTAGTCCCGTAAAACAGAGTCGGTTTCCATCCAATGTTCTTTATTCAATCCCCAAAGCTCTCATTGTCTCAACGAACCTCGGTGGACAGCCCATCACACTGGAAATGGCTGCGGTAAGCAGACCTTGTCAATTAAGCATGAGCTGAAATTTAATCTTGCCAGAATTAAAGAGACACAGAAATCTTATCCAGGAGCCCTCTTGGAATCAAGGCTCCAGTTTGCTGCATTTTTTAGAAGGAAGCAAAAAGAAATATAACAAGGAATGAGTTTGGATGTCAGAATGCTTTTCAAGGATGTTCATGTTCACTCAACTGATATTATACTCCTTGTAGGGCAATAACAATACTGATGCAATGTGATAGTTTAGCTTGGTTTTAAGCTTAGTTTTAACGCTTAGTTTTAATCTCTTGCTGTGCTTTTTTAAATCCTTGTAACTTTAGCAAATACCAAACATTCATCATAAAGTTAGACTTGATAGGATTAGATCCTGGCAAAAGTCCTTTTGGGATTGCAGTTCCCAAAATCTGCCAACCATATGGTTATCCACCATGCTGGTTTGGCAACTCTGGGAGTTTTAGTTTAAAATGCTAGACTTTCCAAGCTCTGGAAAGTAGCATGGAAGTAGCACTGAAAAATTTTGGGGTATCAGGCCAAAAGTAAAGCTATTAATAACATTATTATCCTAACTGCAGACATTAGACTTTGATGTAGGGCTTCACAGACTTTCCCAAGCACTCTAAAATAATCAGACTTGGGAAATATTGCTTCCTGATGTAAAGACCAAAAGACATGACATGGAAGATGAGATTTGCTTACTTTTTTTAAGTAATGATGGTCAGCTCTGATTTTGAATATTGCAGACACATGTACTTATTCCTTTTTATTTTTTCACTGACCTAAATTGCCATTAGTGTTATTAGACTCTAGTAACCTCTAGTAACTAGAGGTTTGGTGAATACATGTAAATGCATGTTTTCCCACATACGCCAAGGAGGGTTGTAATAGCTTTGGAAATGATCTAAAAATGATAGAGGGAGCATTAAACACTATATTCCCCAGTGGTGTGTCTCCAAGAGCAGCTTAATTCAATTTGCAGCCTGAGAGAAAGAACAAAATGGCACCCTACCCACTGTAGATGTTGACTTGACTGGCAGCTGCAGCTTACTCCAGGACTGCTGATGGAACAGCATTCTTCCCCTCACCCGAGGGCCAGAACATTTGTATTTTAGGGCAATATGTTTTCTGGTTTTGTTTTTGCACAGTGCTATTTTTATCAGTGGCAATGTAAGATGATGATGATGATGATGATGATGATGATGATGATGATGATGATGATGATGGAGTGGACTGGAATAAAAATTGTTAATAAGCATAGCCTTCATTTTTTACTAGCAATGGATTTATCAAATCACCTCTAAAAGCCATTGGTACATTTTATGGCAGTGAATTCCATACATTAACTAGGTGTAGTTGTGAAGATGTTGAAGATAATGCTTTGTCTATCCCGGATTTGCTGTCAGTCCATTTAATTTGATAATCCCAATTTCTAGTATTATGAGAGTCAGGTTATGCAGAAAACTTATCTCTAACCACACTCTTTTCACATCTGTTTAGGGCAGCTGTAGAAAAAGTGTCCCAAGCAATTTTCAGTAAAAAGCACTAAATATTTCTCTTGATAAGAACTGCTCTGAAACACATTGGGAACCATATCTACCTTTGCAGCTGCTGGTTTTTGTTCGAGAATGGTAAAACCTCTTCACTAACCACTTTATTCACAGCATGCCCAATTTTGCAAACATCTGTGACCTGAGAAGTCAGAGATGATGCATGATGAGTTATCACTCATCCTTATTTCTTTGGAAAACGTGATAGTAATGGCTCTCAGAGGCAAACTTGGCAAGACAAAAGCTGAACTTCATCCAGTCTCATGCCCACCCATACACACACACATAGGGTCTAAGAGAGAAACAAAGAATTCCAGGTTTCTTCATAAAACATGGCAAACAGCTTTACTTACTATATTTGTGCAAAATCAGATTCATGGTCTCATGAAAGAGAGAGAGAGAGAAAGAAGATGAAATGGTTGCAGGTTAGAAGGATGCAGGAAGATGTGGTAAAGTAAACCTTTTTGAAATAAGAAAGCATGTAAACAAGCACTTAATACAGGCATGCAAAGGTTGCTAACTCTGAACAGTTTCTCCAAGCACACACTAGGCAAGGGAGGAGACAATCATGGTAGGTATTTATACCTTTTTTTTTTGCCTTTATTTATTCATTTATTTATACTTCATTTATTTATTTATTGCATTTATACCTTGCCTTTTAGCCAAAAAGGTTCAAAGAATGGTTTACAAATTGCTCATTTGACAGTTCCCTGCCCTCAGGCTTACTATCTAAGATGACACACAAGGCAAAGAAGAAAGCAATGGAAAAGAGATCAAGTCCAGCAGATATGGGCCATTTCCAGAGGATGTGGAAAGTGGAATAATAGCACTATAACAGTCTAGTGTGGAAATGGCCATTGACTCATCTTAGCAGGAGACAAGGACAACAAGCCGGCAGTTGTTCAGTGAAGGACTGGAAGAGATGGAAAGGGCTGAGTTGTTCCCTGAAAAATACTACGGCATTTGTGGTTCCCCAGGAAATCTGATAGAAACAAATGTTGGCATGTTAATACTGTGAATCTCCACCTGTGTTCAGGAGTAGTTTGGTAAACAAATGTAACATACTCCAAAAGAGCTACTCCAGTGACCTAGTTCTAAGGACCATGAACTCTGGAAAAATGGTAGAACCTCTGAAACTCAAGGCCTTTCCGCACTACATTCTTATAGCGCGATGATTCCACTTTCAACATCCTGTGGAATCCTGGTGTTTGCAGTTTTGGGAGGGGCCACCTGGCCCCTCCCAAAACTGCAAACCCGAGGATTCCATAGGATGTTGAAAGTGGAATCATCGTGCTAAAGGAGTGTAGTGCAGAAAGGGCCTCAGTCAGATCTCTCAGACAAATGGAATGAGGATGTAAAATTATTCTTCTTTTTAAGTAAAAAATATAAATTTTATTCTTTCCATTTAAAGGAACTACGAAGGATGTTATTTGGAAGCACATTCCAAGTCTTTAGCTATGAATGGAAACGATCACACTTCAGATTTCATGATCCATATACAGACTTGGCCTATGCTTTAGAGACAGATAAGGTAATCTCCAGGCTCATCCAACAGGGTAAATATGTTGGGGGATTCTGGTATTTGATGCTGTATCTCTTGAGGTTTGTTTTTGTTTTTAATATCCAATCGGTGTTTCCGTTGTTGTGGGATATTTTTCGGCAATTTGTACCACCAGCTGCAATATTTTATTTCCACTCTTGAGTGGGTTTCTTTTTAATTATAAGAAATATTGAAACAAAGCATATCTTTCTCCTTTCTCTATGTTTAATTTTTTTAGAGCTATTGTGCATCATGCATCAGGAAAATGACAGTTTTGCGTTATAACTTTAAGAAAAACTTTTTAAAAATTCAAAAAGGTGAAAAAAATCCTTCAAACCATAGACTCAACTTAGCAAACCCTGCTATAGTTTTTTAAAAAAGCTACTTTGGAAGAGCCCTTGTGCAGATCCAAGAAACTGCAATAAACATCACTCCAAAAGAACGGAATGAATGGAGATGGAGGTGGCAGCTACTGACAAAACCTAGCAAAACTCAAGAAGCTATATTGCAAGAACTCACACTTCTTTAGACTAGTCTGAAAGAACCCAGTGTCAATCCGTTAAATACCTTGGATTACCAGTTCAGAATTGTTCCTGTCCCTAAGGTATCTGGGCCAAATCCCGAGACTTAGGAATGGTTCCCAGTAACGCCTAAATATCCAAAAGGCACAAGATACCATCTGATCTTGAAAGTCAAGCAGGGTCAGCCCTGATTAGTACTTGGGTGGGAGACTGTCAGCAAATACCAGGTGCTGTAAGCTGTATTTTTGAGGAAGTAACTGACAAAGCCATCTCTGAGTATCCCTTGCCTAAGAAAACCCTATGAAATTCATGGGATCACCATAAGCCCACAGGCCTCATAGGTAGCCCCTGTTAACCAGAGAGGAAAAGGTAGGAAAGAAGAAAGGAGGGAGAGAGGGAGCGTGACAGCAAGGGGAAGAGAAAGGGAGGGCCACCCTTCCCCTCTGCCGCAGGCAAGCATCCATCTACACACATTTTTCCAGTGATGAATTATATAATAGTTGAATTATTTTTTTTTATTAACATGTACACATTTGGGCAACAAAGCAGATAGAACAGGTTGTTAATTATGTTGAATGACATCCCTGGATGTGGTGTATGTAGATTTATGGAAGGGTGGATATCTGAATTGGATTATAGACATTTCCGCACTACACTGTTATAGTGCTGTTATTCCACTTTCAAAATTCAGTGGAATTCTGGGATTTGCAGTTTAGGGTGTCAGGGATTCAGCAGGGAACCCTGGGAAAATGTTCAACCCACTGCTAAATGTTGCATCATGCTCCAGCTGGTTGTGATTGCAGTACATTGCATCAGAAAATGGAGTGGGGTGCAAAAGGTACAGGGTGGTGTGCAAACCCTCTACCTGATCGGTTGTAGATATGTCCCCAGTCTGTATTGTCTGTTGACCAAAACTCGTGCCTGGCATAAGCCTCTGTTTGTCTGTCCTATGTTTTGTATATAATGGAGCTTTGATGCAAGACAAAGTGCCTCCTGTTTGGAAGAAACTCCTCTGTGTGTGAGTATCCTTATTGGAGAACAAGGTGGCTGCTGTTGGCTCACTGCACTCTGGTTTTTCCACAGCATTTCCGTGGAGCTGAAACTCCTATCATCCCCCAACATAGGGAGGGGCCTTTAGAATTCTCAGCCAGAGGGCTCTTTGGCCTCAGGAAACTACAAACCCCAGAATTCCACAGGATGTTGAAAGTGGAATCATAGCACTATAACAGTGTAGTGCGGAAATGGCCTAAATAAATGTGCGTGTGTGAAAAATGTGGGAGGTGATCATGGCTTAATTTTATGATAGTTTAATTGCTTTTTAACTATTTTAAAATGCTGTTTTAACTTTTGTTAGCCACGTTGAATCCCAAACTAGAAAAGATGGGAATAACAACAACAACAGTAGTAATAGTAGTTGTAATACTGTTCTTAGTGAAGTGCTTCCAGTCCTGCCTGCTATTAGTTCTGTCTATCACAAGCATGCCACTCCTGACAAATTCTGTTCAAAGAAAAGAAAAAAGGTTGCCTGCTCCTCATTTAAGCAGAACTTGCA